>OMNM01002925.1:0-10279 GCA_900302745.1 Parablennius parvicornis | reverse complement strand
TGCTTAAGATTGGGGGGAGGGGGTGGGGGTTGTTTGTATTCAAATAGATCAGGAGTGTCCAGTATTCAGCCCCGCTCCATTCAGGCCTCTAAGATAATACCACATGATGTAAAAAAAATTACAATTAAGGAAACTGCTGTTCTAAATCTATTGATGTGAGTGGTGAGATCGGCGATGCAGCAGTAAAAGTTAGCTCACTTTTTGCAAGTATAATGTCATTATTTTCAAAGTCATACTCCGTCCATCTTGTATACTTAAGGGCCACAGGTTGATGGAGCCGAGCCCCGCCCACCTCAAAGTTATCCTCTGAAGGTGAATCGGTGAAAACATGTATGCTACAAGCTGCCCTGAAAGGACAACACTAGCCTGAATCAGACATGATCTCAACGCATTCAGCTTATTCAATAAATATAGTATTTTTCATGCCATGCATTGAAATAATAATAATAAAAAATATGGATTTCTGGTTGAGTACATGATTTTCAGACATCTCACAACATATTTTGCACCAGGAGGTATTAGTTAAAAGAAACAACTTTAGTTTGAATGTAATGTTAAGTCTGATTAATTTATCTAACATAAATACAAATCACATTTTAACTCTGCATCATGTTGCCATAACTTCAACAAAAACAGCCTTCACTCAATTTGCTGTTTATTTAAAATTGTTAGAGCTCTAGGTGAGCATAACATTAACAACTCAGCTGGATGAAGCAACGTTCTACTGTCGTGATTGCTTAGTAAAGTAAGCTTTTCTCAAATCAAACTGTATGTATTTTTTGGCATGGCCTTTATACATACAATGATCATTTTCCTTAAGTTAAATGAAAGTAACATTTTAGGAGATCACGACACGTCTGTTTGAATGGATTAATTGAGTTTGTGAAACAGACTGTCCAATCTTTGTCTCTTTTTTTTCTTACATACTGGTTACTTTCACTCAAAGATGATATAACCCAGGTAGCGTTTCTTGATGTCAGCGCAGCAGCTTCCTGTGGAAAACACTTGGCCAAGTTTTTCCTGTTTTTCCTTCTACTAGCCATACTTGGAACGGTTAGAGAGAAAATGTTGTATATTCCAGGAAAAAAAAGTGTTCCACCTGGGTCGATTTGCGGCTACAATACATTAGAGAATAATAATTCCTCTTTGCTTCGCTCGAGCAGGAGAGGTTTTCCAGCACACTTCCTGTTGGCCTGCCGCTGGAATGTACTCTGGAATGATATAATGACATTTCCACGTCCCAGACAGCTTCAGCAGAAGTATTTTAGAGGACTCCTATGTGTTTATAACTAGTGTCAGACAGAATGACTGCTTATGAGGAATCTTATCAACAATGCATCATATTTGGATGTATATTCTTTGTTAGTGAGGCTCGCAGGCAGGTGGTCCGACAGCTGGTGGGAAGCACAGAGCCTGGATCTTCTCACTGCAAGTGAGTTTACGGTCTTGTTGAGATATGTAGCTACCACACAGACAAATATGCATGCAAGGAGTGAAGTGGTTTTACCGTCACTGGTGTTCAACATCTGCTGCTTTTAAAATTCTGTCTGACGTTCGAAAGCCAACACAACCTTCTCACCATCATCCTGAAGTAATTAAATGCAATTTCACAACATAATGGCCAAAAAACACACATTTGATTAGCAGATTTCATCACAGCACAAACATGAGGGAGACAAACATACTCATATTTACACCAAAATGCAATGTAGAAACCCAGCCATGTCTTTGGACTGCGTGGGGAAATGGGAAAACACATAAAATCCTTATACACAAACACACACACTCACACACACAGGACCTGCACAAGCTGCCTATCAAACTAAAGGTTGAGAAACATTTTGGGCAGGGTCTGTTTCACTGAACTTCTCTGATTGGGGGATATCTGCAATATCTGTTTTATCCATCATATTTAAAAAAAAAAAAATATTTTTTGTTGTTATTGTGCTTTGATCAAAGGGAGGAGAGTGGATGATTTTTGAATCCTTTTCCAGTGTTCTTCCACAGTTTAAACTTCATGTTTACAGTCAGTCAAACAGACTGGAATGTCTCTTCATTGCTTTTTTGGCATTGTTGTGTGACTTTTGTCATCTCCTTATCTTGTTGTATGTATTAAATGATTAACAATTCTTCATGATAAGTATATTTGTTTATATTTGTTTTATTTTCCACATATTGGACATGTCAACAGTGCTTCACAGGGTTTAAACAGAGAGACAGACATTCAATCCACCGGGAATCCACCAAATAGGTTGTGGATTAACAGTATGAACTGTAAAAACCAAGAAAAAATTCTTCTAATTCTTGGAAAGAGGAAATGGTAATCCAATTGTTGACTTCTGTGTTTGAATAGCTGCTGCAGTTTTGGTTTGGAGTTTTGCTGATGAGCATCAAGTGAGTGGATTATTTTATCACAACAAGCGTGGCCCCAGGATGAGGGTTGTCCTTTTTGTCAACATTATGTTTGGTTTCTTTGTCCCGTCAGCCATCAGCTCAGTCAAATGTTTTCTCAACGAATGAGTGTGATGTTTGTTGTGTGTTGGGAGGAGCGTTTAAGGAAAAGCCGTGAAGGCATCTTTGTTCACTACATATAAGATGCTAGTGTTTGGGTTGACTTGTTATTGGTGTGAAAAGGCAGTCTCTTTAAGGAACTCTGTGTGTGAGCGTGTGTTTGTATGGGGATCATTTACTGGAGGTTCTTTTAATTGAGTCCCAGCACGTGTGTGAGCTTTTAGTTGCACCCTGAATGTGTGTGACTGTGCAGATCCGCCATGAAAACTCCATATTTAAGTAGAGAAAAGCTGAGTTTGGTGCATTTCTGATTCATCCTTTCATTCACAGTCTTTCTTTCAAACACAGCAAACAAAAGAAAACTACACCGCTTTGTGCCTTCAGCCAACAAATGTGTGTTGCAGACAGACTGGGGCTGGTGGCAGACAGACAGATTGTCAACAGACTGACGAATGCACAAATGAAACAAAGAGATGGGTGGGGGGTATGATTTTTGTGGTGGAGAGGGGTGTAATGAGAAAAAAATCAGAGTAGGAGTCTATTTCAGATTATAGGACAAAGACTCTTCTAGGACGACAAACAATACTTTGATAACACACAGTTGGAGATCAGTGCAGTGATGTTTGTTTAATGTGATTACATTGGTTTTAACATGGTAAAGAGCTGAATGTGGGTTAGGGTGGGAGAACAAAGAAATCAGGGATGGGCTGTAGTTTTTGTCCCCACCCAGAAAAAAAAACACCTGCGTCTTCCCATCAACAGAGAAGATGATCTGTGTGAGCTCAATATAACGGTGCATTTTCTTGTTGAATAAATTTCTTGCAGTTCAATAATAAATTTTCATTCAGGAACAGTTGACTTGATACAAGTAATGTGATTATTAATAGGACAAATATGTAGTTATCAATCAGAGAATAATGGTTCGCTCTGATGAATGCTTGTTGTGAGCGGGACGGACTACACAGCCTTTGTGGCTTTTAATGGATCAGTATGCAACTCAAGGGCACTTCGCCTGTGGCAGTGGGCACTGCAGATGCATCACGAGTTGCCTTCCAGCCACTAACTCACTGTCAAGACACCCTGACTTTGTAGTGTATCAGCAGATGCAGGAGAATGAGAGGCTTTATCTTCATTTCAGAACAGGAAGGAGCTGAGCAGAGTGACAGGGAGATGCACAAGAGCAGACATATCAGACAAAGAGGAAATTGGTCAGTAAAAAAAGCGTGAGTAATGCTGATGCCTGTTGCCATGGTGATTGGGGTCAATGATTGGTTGCCATGGAGCTCACTGCTTGTAATTCTAGGGGAAAATATTTTTCGTGTCGGTGTGCATTTGTGGGTGCGTCTATACATGTGAGCGGGATGATATTAATAGAATAAATGCATCTTTAATGAGACTATAGTGTATTTTTGTGTGTATTTACAACCTGTCAAACAGGAAGTGCACTAAAAGATGAAGCCAAAATACAATGATTTTATTTGGAGAGAAAAAAGGGAAGAAACTAAATTTTATTACTATCAAAGCGAGCAAATTGTTATGATAATAAGTTTTTACGAATTTACTAACTAAACTGTGCAAACAGAAATCCAAGACACAAAATAAGACCACATCAGATGATCAGATGGGAGATCCAGGAGATTGGGTGTGTTTTATGAGATTTAAAGATAATCATAACATAAAGACAAGCTGCTTACTGGTCTTAGATATGTTTCAGGTTTAATCCAGCCGAGAACCAGCAACACCCTCAACAAGCTTCACACAAGCACCAGCCAAGACCACCAGGGCTGCTAACCAAACTTTTTTTTTCTGAGTCCAGGTCAACCTTAGGCAGATGTCCAAAATCTCTGATTGCTCTTGTTTGATTTATTGTGGGACATGCCGTGATGTACCTCAAGACAATACAGTTCTGTATAATCAGAGCATTCCGCCTGCAATTGTCAATTGTATAGATAATTATCGTTTTCTGGAAAGTGAGTTCCAATCATTGAAGATAATAGGCTTTCTTGATCCACTGGATTGAGTAATTGTTGAATATGGTCTTTATTACACGGAAGTGGAAATGCATCCATTTATTGTATTGCTTTATGGTATTCACAGTGCTCTCACAGTGTCAAAGCCTCTGAGAGGTGACAAATTAACATGCATCCGTCCAGCACTTCCATGTCTGACACCTCTAATCCCAGTGGTGTGTTAATTAGTGTGTGATGAGCACACAAGAGCTGAGCATGACTAAGTAAGTATGTGTGACCCGGTGCGCCATGCAAACGGATCCTTTCAAATAACTAGTAGGTCCCTCTGAAGTTTTTCTTTGTTTTTGAGACATCAAGATGTTATTTTTACACCTAGCAGAAATCATGTGTTCTCACAGCAGTAAGAGAACCCAGGTGACTTATTCATCATTGTTTAAGCAGCAAATTTAATCACCTGGTTGTGTGAACAGAATGAAATTTGGAAGATTACAAGTTTTACACTCCACTTTAGCTTTCTTCGCAGGGTGAAGATTTTTCTGGTAACACGTGTGTGTTTCTTCAGGTAATAGTGATGCTGTACGAGGACAAACAAAGAGCAAGTCCATGTGATGTTACTTTGACGAAAATGTTATTTTTTTAAAGTAAACCTTATGATAAGATTCAGCTTAGTGTGAAGACAATGCACATTAAGACTAAAATGTTATGTTGTGTGCATGAAAATGCTATACTGGGCTTTATCTCATTATGTGAACCTTTTGTCTTCAAATAGGAGCAGTACTATATTAGTTTCTTCTCAATGGCACACTGTTGAATCATCGTTATAAAATCAACTTTTACTTACCTAAATATTACATATTCATATCTGTAGTTAATCTCAGCTTTTTTAGTACCGTTTCTTCTTATTGCCTAAATGTTAACATTTAGATTATGGAGTACCTTGCAGTACGATCCAAAAGAGTGCTGGCAGCTATTTTTCAAGACAATTAAAGGAGACATTTTAAAGTAATTTAAGTGTTACTTTTTCAGGTTATCAGTAACTTTCTTTAAAGTAATCCAGAGCACATATTCTTACATTGCTCCAGTCTCTGTTTAAGCATCTATGATGACGTGTTGTTTGTTTGTTTGGAGTTAAAAGCAGACAATGATCACATGTAGGTTTGCCGTCACTGCTTCAGTCCCGGCTGTTTTGCGTCTTTTTGTTGGAGGCACATGATGTGCAACACTTGTGCATGATGTAATTCCAGTAAATCTTTGTTAATGTATCATTGCATGTGAGTAGTTTACGGTTTGAGTCACATCTCGCCTGGTATCAGATAACTTCTGTCCTTTGCCTCCATCCCTCTGGTCCATGAAGAGATGCTGATGTGGATGTGATGCTGTGTGACATGCAGATTCTCAAAGACGTGTGTGTGCATGTGTGCATGTCCTGTGAAGAGATGCGAGTAGAGAGCCACGCAAGCTTCATGCTACAATATAGCAATGGCATGGAAGACAAGAATATACTCTGTAGACTAGTAGTGTGGATAGTTGTGGAGGCTGACAGGAGTGCACGTGGAGCTTGTGCACGTGAGTTTCCCTTCCCCCCCGACTCTGCTGATGTCGGGCCGTGTACAGTATGCCACCGCTGGCAGTACGTATGAGCCCCTCCCCCCTCCTCCTAGATCTCCTCCTCCTTGTGAGTGGACTCCATCATCGGTGGAGCTGCATTGTGATGTTGCTTCAGTGTTTCAACTCACAATCACAAATGGCAAAAAGCAAACACAAACTGGTTGTGTCACTCTAATGAAATGCTAATAACACACATTTTATCCAGTGTCCTTGCATCCTGATACAGGCGTCGTGTTTTGCAGCATTGCCGATAATCCTACTTGGGAGTTTGTCCTACTCCATTTTACTTTAATCCTATAACTCTGTGGTGAGCTCAGTTAAAGGAAATGCATTAATGGCCAAGATATAGTATGCTATAGGGAAAGGTACTAAATAAGGACAAATGTTTATCTCAGTAGTTGTGTTTGGTGTTTAACCTTGCCAGAGCTGATGGGATCAAACAAGGTTCCAAATAAATTGATTATCAAAGCTTACACATGCAAGACAACGTGCAAGATGCAGGTCAACATGCTAAATGCATCAAACCTTCAGGACTGAGTGCAAGTCTTTTGCCTGGCTTCAAAGGTGTGATCAATAAGGTATGAAATTCTGCTGCATTCAGTGCTCTCCTTGCAGTCTTGTCATCGGATGTCAGTCAGTGTTTATTGGCACTGTGTGCCGCCTGAGACACGACACGCTTGTAATGAGCTTATCCTGCAGATTGAACAGCTGTTTGACATTGAATGTTTTGGTCCACAGTGATTTAATAGAAAACATGATCCTGCTAAATTGAACACAGAACTGCAGTGGATTGTGTGTGAAACTAACGCAGGCAACAAATTACTCAAACAGTTTGGTGAGGTCAGTGCTCCCTGACACCTCTGTTTTCCATCTTACTCGCTTCCCCTGAAAAAACATCAGTGTCTGTCTTTGTGGACCACACGCACGCATGCACGAATACACAAGCACACACCTGTTTGCCGTGTCAGTGTCATGTTGTGACAGAGAAAACTTCAGTCTGTACAAACAGTGTCTTCTGGATGAGAGAAAAAGAACACAAGTGCAAAACAGATGCAAGTCAAGAATTAGCATCTCCGGGCTTAATTGACAATCTCAGGAACAGAAAGGAATTCTGGGAATGTTGTTCTTTAAGCCCCCTTGCTGTGTATGTCCCTCTACATCGGGCACAGGCGGCTTACATAAAATAAACCAGCTGGGCAGGTCTTGTACACCATGTCACTTTTATGATGTGTATGATCAGCTGTCAAACCGAATGCCAGGGTGGGGTTAAGACGAGATGACGATTTATGTATGGCATGTTCCTGCACATACAGAGGATGTGACACTGTAGTTTCAGTAGTTCGGCTGCTTTAAAATGTCTCAGGCTGACACATTGAAACAAGTTTCCTTTTCCCTCTCTGGATATATGCTGATTTACTAGTCAGAAAAAAAAAAACTCAAGTAACTGCATTTGTGGCTCCCAATCAAGGAGTTGCCATAACAACTGACCCTGTCAGTGTGGTCTTGAGTGTATTTGCATACACACTAATGAACCCCGGGGGGAGGATTGTAAAGCTTTATCTCTTGCTCTAACCACCTCACATACACTGCAGAGAGCAAAAGCCTCATATGATCTAATCATTTAATGTGCATTTAATTGAGAAATTAAATGCCGCTACATCAAAAGCAGCTTTGATATTGTTGTTTATGAAAGGACAACTCATAGATACCAAATTTGAACCCGTCTCTGTTGCTGCTGCTTTGTCCTGAAGCAGCTCACCTTGTAGATACTTAGCTGTCTCTGCATGATGTCATTCATTGATTTTTGCAGCTCAGCCACGTGGCCACTAATCTTCTGAAGTGATGCCTTTGTCAATCTAATCATTTGGATTAATGCTGGAGTCTGTGAGACTGTGATGTGTGGTAACTGATTGGAGCTTAATCTAAATTGTGGTAATATACAGACACTGAATGGTACAATCCTGCAGCTCATGAATGAGTACACATAAATAAAGTTAATTGCACATATATTAACTCACTTTGGCATCTTGGCTATTGGTCTGTTTCTTTTTGATACTCTGATGTTGTCATATTTACCAATGTGATTTTGTTCGCATAATTTTGTACAATTGGTGTTACTGCAAGCTTATTGTGATTCGCTCTTTCTTTTCCTTTCACAGGGCTGGCATTGATGATGTGGAGACAGATGTGGTAGAAATCGAAGCAAAGCTCGATAAGGTACGAACCAACCTGTTTTTCTACCATCATGTGACGCAGTAGTGATTTGTATAGTTTATAGTGGTGCTTTTTACAATACATTCTGGATATCATTTACATTGTTTGAATGCTAAATGTCACCAATAAACAATATTGTGGAGGTACATTTCCATTCTTCCTCAAAAGGCCTTTTTTTCTGCTATTGTATTCTTGTGGTCCTCTCACTTAAATGTCAGAGCTGTATAAGTCAGGAAATATTATCCATCTCTCTCTCTCTCTCTCTCTCTCTCTCTCTCTCTCTCTCTCTCTCTCTCACACACACTCACACTCACACACACACACGCACACACACACACACACACACACACACACACAGCGGCTCTAGTTCCTCGTGAGGTTGACGGTAAAGGAGAGGAGGTCGTGTCGCGTGTCTTTGATCTCACGGCGATGATCTTCTCCCCGTTGTGGTCGCAGGTGCAGGGCCACCAGCCTTTCACCGTCTTCTGCTCGAACAGAGACACCAGCTTGTCGGCCGGCTGGCTCAGCAGCTCCAGGGTGCATTTCTCCGCAGACTTGGCCGGACGCAGCATGTGGTTGAGGTCCATCACCAGGTGGCCTTGAAAGAAACGAAGAGAGGAACGGGAGGAGGATGATGATGATGAATTCTTCGCCTGAGGATATTTAACAGGCGACGGACAGGCTGCAGACGATCAAAAAGGTATTTAGGAAAACTCACTGTTTATGGATATTTGCTTAAAAAAAAAGTGTTTACATGGCAATGTTTTGAAAATTATGTGGTTAGCATGTTTGGCTACGAGTGGGTGCTGTTGGTTGTTTTTGTAAAAAAAGAAAAAAAAACACACACACACACAGAGAACAATCCACTGTAAACATTAATGATGTTCAGACATTTTCGTGGACTGAAGTTGGATTGTTATTACTGTCTGACTGTCAAAATAAAAGTACAAAAAGAATATGGACTGGGAGTCATGACACACTGTTCTGATTGGCTCTACTGAGCATGTGCAGAAGATCTATTTATTGTGGTCGTGGTACACATGAGTAGGAGAGTCAAGAGTTCTTTCTTTCTTTCTTTCTTTCTTTCTTCTGAGTGACTTATGGGCCGATTCCGTGGCGACGGGTCATTAGCCGAGCTCTGATCTCTGTTGACTTTACGTATGGAGGGATTGTGGCCTGCGGGACGGACCAGACATCCAGTTGAAGCGATTTTGCAGAGCTGGCTGCAATTTGGCGTTTTTTGTTTTTTTTTTCTTGGAGCAAAAGGAAAACGGCTGGTGTCTGACCCTCGCGCCGCTCTGGAAGATTAACAGTCAGCGGTCCGAGGCGGCGGTGCTGAAGACAGGCCGAAATGCTTTGAGGTGGATGGAACAGGGCGGACGATGGCGTTGCCTCAGATGGTGACGGACAGGAGCGGGTCGGTGTCTGGATTCCTCATCTCGTCGCACGTCGGGCTGAGGGACGGCGGAGTCGACTGAGCGTCACCCGTCGAGGGCGGAGTGAAATGGGAGACGCTGGGCGGCGAGTTATTTCAAGGCGGCAGCGCGTCAGGGGTGAAGGCAAGGCAGAATTTTGACAGCTTTAGCCTCGGGTAGAAATGGAAAAAAAAACAACAAAAAAAACAAAAAAACGGAGCGGGCCCCTCCTCTCGGTGAAATGTGCCGACTCGGCGGAAATGATAGGGTGTTAATTCTAAAGAGAAATGTTATCACAGTAGTTGTTCGTACATCACACATGGAAAGATTTACCTCCTGAAGTCTGGACACACAGGAGGGCAAACCTGTCAGGAGACCAGACTCGTAAAGAAACGTGAATGTTTCTACCCCCAGAGAGGATGAGGGTCGGGGGTCAATTTGCCATTTTTAACTAATTTTGTTTTTTACCTCTATATTTCAACATTAATGACAGTTTAACTCTTTTTTTCCCAGCACAACCTCACCTATGTGATTCTAGAATCATTTACTTGTTTTGAAATA
>OMNM01002923.1:15300-33924 GCA_900302745.1 Parablennius parvicornis | reverse complement strand
GGGGTTTTTTTTTTTTTTTTTTTTTTTTTTTTTTTTACATTTACGCCAGAAGGGTTATCGCGAGAGTTTCGTGAGGTAATTCTATTTGAAGTTTTAAATTATTTCCCATGACGTATTACACAGATTTCACATCCGTTCCGTTCAAGAGGCTTCAAACTTTAGGTAAGCGTTGTCCTCCAAGCGAGAATGATTTCAAAGCCGATTTTTATTGTTACTGAAATTCAACAACCACATTTATATAATTACAACATCAGCTCACTATCATCTGAAAAAGCTTATTTCCTAAGATTAATATACTCAATTGACTTGTTTTGGTGTTGTATAAATAATGTTCCTTGCATTGCCAACAGGGCTCTTACTCTGAAGAGCTGTAACTTCCGGTTGTTGCAGTTGTCGAAAAGCTTCAGTCAAAAGGTCAGACCGTCAGCCAACAACAGTCACTACATCCTGCAGCGGTCCGTACCCACACAGAGTTATTTAGCACGGCGAGCTGTTGGTTGTGATTGTATTCTGCGCTGAATCGATGCTAACGGTGTAGCATTGAGGCTGTTAGCCGTTAGCATGCAGTGTGCCAACCTGCTGAAGAAGAGGAGTCTGCAGGAGGAAGAGCAGCTGTGGGGCTGCACCGCGGTGAGTGCAAATACAGATACTGTGGCATTACCAATAGTAACTCAGCATTGATTAGAAAATATTTCGTGACTAAATTCAAACTTTTCCAACGTGATGCGTTTAAGTCTAGCGGATATTCCTGTATTCAGTAGTAAGATTGCAGACTTGAATATTTTAGCTCACGTGGGTTTTTATTTTTATTCTTCACGTGCACGGTTTTGATTTCTTGTTCGTAATCTGAGCTGAAGTGAGTAACTGAGTCTTCGGTTTTTACCTCCTAGTGTTGGAATTTGACCTTTGGTTAGGATCAATCTTGACTCCGGTGTTTCTCCTTCAGAAACGCAGGTGTTTGGGGGCGGAGCTTCGGGTGGTCGACTGTCCAATGGAAACTTCCCCCAGTCCTATGCTGACCAATCAGCAGCAGGAACAGCAGGTATGCCGGTCGGATAACAGGAAGTGAAACTCTGCTGTAGACTGTGATAACAGCTGATAAGCAAACCCTCATCAGCAATTGCTGCTGTGGGGCTGTGCCAAAATACCAATCTTTCGATACATTGATATTTTTTTTATGATGCCAAACCCAACATGATAAGACGCACCTGCCTTTTCTTGTGTTACTTTGGAGTATGACTAATTTAGGGGCTTTATACAAAAGTGTAAATTGTTATGTATTGTATCGAATGTATGCTGACTCCTCTGGCGATTCCCAGTTTTATTATAACATTTTTGTTTAGTTTTGTAAAAATAAATGGAGATAAGTTTTTAAAGCTTTGTAGCCAGTGGCTAATACTGTTACTATGGTAACCTGTATGGGTGTGTGTGTGTATATACACAGATGGGTGTGGTCCAGAGCAGACCTGCACTCTGCTGCCCCCGGTGTCTCGGTGGAGAACCGGTAAGACTCATGAACAGTCCACACACAGATGAACACTACAGGAAATCCAAGGCATTTTGGTAAAAATGGTTTATCTTATGACTTCAGGGCCACATCAATCACATCCTGGGCCACTGAGCAGCAACACTCCGGCACCCGGACCAGGAACAGCTGGGCTCTGTTTCGCATCCGTCCAATCAGATGCTTCTGTTCCCTGAACTCCGCCTCCCCATTTGAAGCGTCCAGTCACTCCTTGCGGAAGCCACTTACTGACTTCTGTGTTTTTATCTACAACCATTGAGGACTTCATGGTTTGTCTTTCAGTTTACATGCTGTTCTCGCCAGTGCCTTTAAGGATGGAGTGTCTGCGCCACCTTGTGGCCCGTCCGGAAAACTACAGTGTTAATGTTTTCTAAGTTCTATAAGCATCACCTCAGACATGTAGCCACTGATGCATCATGGAAGGTGTAGTTTACACAGGTTTAATAATTTAACCAATGCTTAGGGCTGTCTAATTTCAAAAGAAAAAAAAGACATGTTTATCTTGAAAAGTTGCTCCAGGTAAAGTCCAACCTCAACTGTCTGACCTCTTGATTGGTTTTATATACGTCAAATGTATCTTGATTGTTTTTCTGAGGTGCACTCAATGCAGCAAATTAATCTGTGTGTTGCATTTTCTGTGAACACACAACTGAGCCAGTATTTCAAAATGTAAGGTGTAGTAAGTATATTTCATGAATGGGGTTTTATATACACATGTAATGTGTAAAGTTTTTAAAGATTCAACACTGGTGTTGTGTCTAAATGATGCATTGAAGTCTTCCCGCTGGTAAATTTCTATTTTTCTAATTGAGATTTTTTTACTATTATTAAATCCAAATTAATGAAAGTCGAACGGCATTTATACTGATTTGAGAATAAAGCACAGATATTAACAAGACTCTTCAGACTGTTTATTGTGGAAGAAAAAAAAAATGGATCTTGAACTTGCTGATTAGAAGTCAGGCCCCACTCTTCATGTGTGTTTGGGTCTCTTTGCTGACGGCTCGTCACCTGCTCGAGTAAATATACAATTCAGAAAACGGAACATAAACACATCACATACGTCCTCACAAACCTACAGTCTGTTCGGTCCTGCAGCGCCTTCTCCTGGGGAATCTTCGATGTGAAGATGATCCCACTCGCTGTCTTACGGGTTTCTGAAAACACACAGTAAACCATCCTGAGCTGCTTCCTCTAATGGCACTGCAGTGTCGGTGGGGAAGTGAGTTACCTGCGTGCAGTAAAAGTGATCTGCAGGAGGCGGAAATGGCCGCTTTCGAGTCTTCATCTGACAAACCGAACAACGAGCCTCTGATACACACACTTCAGGAACACAACTACTGACTGAACACACTCACACATCACTACACGGCATGTTTGACGTTGATGGATACAGGGTGATGACATCATACGGTCCTCTGAGCTCCAGAGCCTGAAAACACAAAGATACATTTACACCTGAACACACCACCTCTCTGCAAAAGGTCAACTTGTTACCGACCTTCTCTGCTGCGCTGGACAGAATCACGTTCTGAAACGCAAACACACGCGTCCGACATCAGTACAGCGCTGTGTGACATCACACTTCAGTAGACAAACTGTGTGGTGCGTACCTTTCCTTTGCAGCTCTCCATAAGACAGACCGCGTTAGCAATTGTGTAGCGCCTCCTGGTTGAATCTCTGATTGCTGCTGAGTAGGAAAGCTCAAACAGCACGCCTCTATCTACAGCCTACACACGTATACACAATGAGTGTGTGTTGCAGAGACACATTGAGACATGATGCCGTGTTGTGCATTCACCCCATTAATCGGCGCTCTCTTGAAGAAAAATGGAAGTTTCTCCGTTACCGAGATACACACGATGTCCACGTCATAAGTCATACAGGCGGCCTGTGCATACAAGAACAGGTGTCGGTGAATGCCACGCGCTGCAGCACAAGTTAATGTGCGTCAGTGAAGCTCACATGGAAGAGTTTCTCTGTTGTCGGCTCCACGGCGAGGAGGTCAAAGCGTCGATACTCTGCAGCATTCGGCCGCTGACGAGCACAGTAAGCAAAGATCGTACTGTATACAATACATAAACGCACACAGACGACTCAACCGCAAAACTCACGAAGTGGCTGGCGTCCGACGTCACCACCGTTAGTCTGTTCAGCACTCTGATTGGACGAGAGCGGCCCTGCACCACCGGCATCTGACCAATCAGCTCGCTGATTGGGGTCGGGACAGGGATCTCCTACGGAGAGAGACTGAGGATGAGCCAACTATCGAGCTGTCCTACTGTCCCTGAAGGCACTGTGACAGGTGGACTCACCTGCTTCTTTTTGGTTGAAGGTTCAAACACATAGTTCAGAGCCACGGTGGAGAAACCAACTGGAGAAGAGATACAGGGTTGGAAAACAATAAATAGTGTACATTTATTGTGTACTGACACCGATGTTATTTAGAGGAATTTAAATCACAGCATGTCCAGTTTTAAAGTTAAAAGTAAGTCAACCTGACCGGTGTTTCGGATAAAGTGGTTTTCATGTTAACTGGTGACCGACTTCTTCCACCAGATGTTAACCCCTCCCCAAATAAATCCGTATCCAACACATTTAAAAAGAACTTACAACAAACTTGAAGTGTCAAACCTTTTGTGAGTGTCTATTAAACATCTGCTGTGTCTGGGAGTAACGGGAAGCAAGAGGAAGTCGGTCACCAGTTAACATAGAGCAAGTTGATGCGAAACACCTGAGTTCGAAGTGGTCTGTGCTCAGAATGGAAACATCCCGGTAATCGGAGCTCCGGCGAAACAACTCACGGTGAGCCGCTGTGTCGATGAGCCGCTGCAGTTTTGTCTTGTCGGAATTCACCCTGATGTTTAGGTCCATGAACACCGCCATGCTGCTGCAGGGAAACACGTGGGCGCGGCTCAAAGGCATGCTGGGTCATGTAGTGCATCGCAGAGGCTTCTGGGAGATGTGTTTTATTACGAAAGTTAGTGGAATTTGGGATTTAAACTTAGTGGAATTTGATCAAACTGTTAATAGAATAACACGTGGTGTTTATTGTCTTGTTTATTGATAAATTCGATTTTTATCGCGTCAAAAGAAGCAACTCAACACATTTATTGACCTAAAAGACACGATGTCTCCTGCAGATGGCACTAACGAAACAGTACGCATATGTAACCGCAGAATAAGGAGGTCGCGTGGAGCTGCTGTTACTTCACATCATGAGCTGAGATCCACACTGGATTAAACTCAGGATCCTTCACCGAGAAGCTGCTCCTGACAGGATTCACACCTGAACACGACCGGAAACACGTGGTAACGTCACATGGCTTTTGTTTTTTAAGGTTTCTGTGAACATTCTCTTTGCAAGAGGATTTGATCAGATCCTCCATGCAGGTGTAGCAGGAGGTGTAACTGTCGGTGTTCAATTTGATTCATTGACTAATCTGTAATTATCTTTTTCTGAACTGAAATGAAACAGAAGTTATTCGATTAACAGTCAAATGATTTAACCTGTAGTAACACTGTATTACTTTGACGACCAGTACCACTGTGAGGAACCTGGGTGTTACTTTTGAAGAGGTTTTATCCTCCCACCTTTAATGTCTCTAAAATCAGGAACATGTTCGCTCAGTGTGACACAGAGAAATTAATCCATGTGTTATTACTTCCTGAGAAGATTATTGTAAAGTGCTGTTTTGAAGGTGTCTGAATGAATGAAAGTCTTCACTTGATTCAAAATGCTACAGAATCACATCACTCTTTTTGGTGTTGTGTGCTTGTAACATGATGTGTGGCTTTATTTGTTATAACGCACAAACACAAAGTGTTTGCATTGCAGCTGTAAGCTGTTGTACGATATGTGTGATATTCTGTATATACGTTTTTGTGGTTGTTGTGAGTTTTTTGTGTTTGTTCTCATATTGTTGTGTAATTGTTCTCAGGTTGTTGTGGATGTTTTGTTGCTCTTATGCTGTTTTATGAGAGCTCTATGATTCTAAAAGTTACTTGTTCCTAACCTGTGACCTCATATAGCTTTTTCCAAAATATGCTCAATTCTAATTTTTCATCTATAGCCTTTGTGCAAAGCTTGGTTAATGTGTGCGTGTGTGCCCTACTCTTTGTCTGCAGGTACATCATGTTCAGGTCTGTCTGGCTGCTCCTCTCAGTCACTAAACATCCACTGATCTGCCGTGGCTACTCCTCAGGATACGTGTCGAGGATGAGGTACAACTTCTCTGATCTGATTGGTTGGTTGAGCATTTACTATTTTGTTCATTGATTGGTTAAATGACTGAATCATTGGTTAGTTGGTGGCCCTTGTTGATTGATTGTGTAATGACTGGTTGGTTATGTGGTTGATTGATTAATGGGGGTTGCTGGTTGGTTGTATAATGAATTCCTCCTCTCAGGTATCTCAATCGGTTGAAGGAGGATGATGAGGCATGCTTCACTGCACTGCAAGCGGGTTGCATCTTTCTATTTCACCGTCTTGCTCCTCTGCTGCAGAAAACCAACGGGGTCACTTTCAGACCCAACACGCTGGCCTGCTCAGGTAGAGAACCAAAGATGCGACGAGGACCTCAGGTCGAGGTCTAAATCAGAATCAATAAGACCATCACATGGTTTTGTTTTCCATTCCAGATGTGCAGTCAGTCCTGCAGAGACTCGGCGCAGACCAGTCCATGCTAATGGACTCTGTTCTGGTGGGCTGCTCTGAACACAACCAGGCTCAGTTCTGTCTGGATGTTGGTAAGAACAAGTTTGGGAGGAAACTGCTGAAAGCACCGGTTCAAGCCTGATGTTCTGGTCTGTGTTCAGGAGAACTGGACCAGGCGGCAGTAGAAGCAGAGTGTAGAGGAGTCTTTGTGGATCTGAGGAAAGCTTTCTTTCTTCTTGATGGAGATGCAGCACCTCTGGTGGCCAAGGTGAGCAACTAAAGCCAGACCCGAAGGTTTGACCTTTGATCTGCATTCTGATTTGCTTCGTAGGGTCAGGCTCTGCTCCGGTGGCATCAGACCAATGGGTTTAGCAGCGTCACGGGTCAACCAACCCATCGGAACCAGTCTGGCAGTCAGAGAGTCTGCAGCATCAGCTCTACCGTCTTCTACCCCAAGGTAACAGATCTTGTTTCACCAGGTACCTTTCATATGAGTATAGACTAAGTTTCATATGAGTATTACTGGTTTGTCCACAGATGTCTCCAGTGGTGATTGTCCTGGTGTCTGATGGGAAACGGTGTTTGTTGGGCCGACAGGCCACGTTCCCTCCAGGGCTGTACAGTGCTCTGGCAGGCTTCTGTGACATGGGTTAGTCTCGGCTGACGATTACCTGCTCACCTCTGCATGAGTGTGTGGACGCAGTTGACTGTGACCGTGTGTTGGTGCAGGGGAAACTGTGGAGGAGACGTTGCATCGGGAAGTGGCGGAAGAGGTGGGCCTGGAGGTCCAGAGCATCTCTTACAGCGCCTCACAGCACTGGCCTTTTCCTAACAGCTCCTTCATGATCGGCTGCCACGCCTCCGTAAACCCAGCCCACACTCAGGTGAGCAACACACACAACATGATGTGTGCAGATATGATTGTGCAGTTCTGACAGTGATTCAGGTGACTGAATGGATCTGTTGGACCTGACGACCTGTGGGTGTTTCAGCTGGACGTAGACCACTTGGAGCTGGAGGACGCTTGCTGGTTCACTCTGGAAGAGGTCACTGCTGCTCTGCAGGTGAAGTCTCCGCCCAGGAGAGGCGACCCACCCATCACCTGGCTGCCTCCCCAACACGCCATCGCTCACCGCCTTATCTCTGAGTGGGTGGAGCAGCAGCAGTGCAGTGTCCAGAGATGACTGCACGTTTCCTGATATGCACAGTCCCTAGACTAACCCAGAACTCTTGATAACCGTTACTACGAAGCTGGTTATTAACTCAGTAATTCAACCCAAGTGAATTCAAGCGAGCCCGTGTCATAGAACGGAAAGCTCTGGCTTTATCCCTTGAGGTTCCCTTGATAAGAGAAAATTCTGATTCGTAGTACTTGCCTCACAGTTTTTCAATTTAGAACAGTTTTTCTTTCATTTCATTTTGAATGAAAACTGTGATAAAGAGAAACTCTATTTTAGTTTTTCAATGCCGAAAGTATTGAGACAATAAATCAAATAAAAAGGCTTGTTTGTTTGATAAAGATGAGCTGCTGACCTGATCTGCAGTGTTTTGTTTGTTTGAATAATAAAAAAGGATTTAAAAAAAAATGAAGATATTTGGAAGTGAACGCTATGGGACTAAGATGATCTTAGGGCTGCAGGTCTTCACATTTCTATGAATATTAATAAAATCTGTATCGTTTTTTGTTTATTTTCTCTTTTTTTGAAGGGTGTGTGTGCTTGATTTAATTGTTTAAATGACGTTTATGGTACTGTATATGTATTTGAGCGTGTCTGTTATATAAAAAAACAATAAAGTTTTAAAAACATGAAATAGGATGAAACACTTTCATTTCCGGTTTAGCCGGATGTGTTTCCACCCGGAGCAGAGAGCAGGGGACACTCCAGCATTGTGGAGTTGTGTTGTTTTCGTCCTTGTTTACTGTCCGCGGCAGCGTCTCCCCGCGGGATGAGCGCCTCCGCCGGACTGCTGCACACGCAGCTGGCCGCTGTCATGGAGTCTCTTGTCCACGCTGCCGTGGCGGAGCTGCACAAGCTGCTGGTGGACAGAGGAGGAGGAGAAGGAGGCAGCCCGGGGAAGGAGCCACTAGAGCCGGGGAGAGAGAGCAGGGAGAAGACGGTGAGTCATAATGTCGTCTAAATGCTCACATATCTTTTTTGTTGTCATTTTAAAGAGGCTGTTGTCAGGTCAAAGTGGTAACTAAATATATGTAATGTCACAGAGGTTGGGACAGTAATCTCTGACGGTGCGTTCAGGTGCTGTTCGCCTCCGTCATGGAGACTCTTGGAAACGAGGCTCTGGGGAAGATCTTGAACATTGTGGATGAGGCTCAGCCCCTGCTGGAGGCTGAGGCTCCTCGGAGCGCGAAGCGTCCACAGACCAGGGTGCTCAACGTCCTCAACAACACACGAGTCGGTACGTAGGCCACTGCCACTCAGCCAGGCGTTTCACCTCCTGATGATGTTGTTTAAATAGTTTTGTTGTTGTTGTTGTTGTTTGCAGACCTCGAGCACTCGTACGGCGTTCGAACTGAGAACACAGATGCAGACTCACATAGTCAGGTAAGACTCTTCTCCCAGGACTCACCTGTGTGTTTGTGTTACGTTCACTGACCTGCTGTTGGCTCGTGTCTCTGCAGACTAAGTCAGAGGAAGAGGGACCTGAGGCGCCGTTCGTGCTGGCCGTCACCGTCAAAGATGAACACGGAAACATCGACCTTGGAGCCATCGCTGAGCGTGAGTTCCTGAAGGCACCACACAGGAGTCTGTCTGAACTGGGACTGGATCTTTTGACTGTTGATGTAAATCTTTGTTTTGAAAGTGTTCAACTCGAGTGACTATGTTCCCGTATTATCTTTCAGGAGTTCGGCTGGAAGCCGCTCAGCCCTCTGACTTAGAGCAGCCGCCACCGACGAAGGTTTCGGTCAAGTCGGACTCGAGGCCGCAGGGCGGTTCCTGGAAGCTGTTGGCGTGTTCGCTCTGCAGCAAATCCTTCACTTCTCAAAGCAACCTGAAGTCGCACCTCTTGATCCACACCGGCGAGAGGCCGTTTTCCTGCCCCACCTGCAGCCGGACCTTCCGCCAGCGGCAGACGATGCAGAGTCACATGAACACCCACAGCGGCGAGCGCCCATTTGAGTGCACAGACTGCGGCAGGCGCTTCTCAAAGCAGGCGCAGCTCAAGACACACTCGATGGTGCACAGCGGCGAGAAGCCGTACAGCTGCGAGGTTTGCAGCCGCCGCTTCAGCCTGCTGCAGAACCTGCAGCGCCACGCGCACACGCACACCGGCAAGAAGATCTTTGTGTGTAACGTCTGTGGGAAGGGCTTCACGCGCGCCGTCACGCTTAAAACACACCAGCTGATCCACACCGGCCAGCGGCCCTTCAAGTGTGACCAATGCCCCAAGACCTTCCGCTACGCCGTCAACCTGAAGAACCACCAGCGCGTCCACAGTGGCGCGCGGCCTTTCAGCTGCGAGCTGTGCGGGAAGAGCTTCGGGCAGGCGGTGAACCTGAAGATCCACCGGCGGACCCACACCGGCGAGCGGCCCTTCAGGTGCGTGGAGTGCGGCAAAGCCTTCAGCCAGCAGAGCAGCCTGATCTCTCACGGACGCACCCACTCCAGCGAGAAGCCCTTCGAGTGCGACTCCTGCGACAAGAAATTCAACAACTCCAACAGCCTGAAGCTGCACTTGCGCGTGCACACCGGCGAGAAGCCGTACGGCTGCGACGTGTGCGGCCGAACGTTCAGCCAGGGCAGCCACCTGCGCACGCACAAGAGACACGTGCATGCAGGCGGTAAACAGTTTATCTGTGACAAGTGCGGCAAGAGATACTCGGACCAACGCAACCTCAAGCTGCACAAGTGCGGTTACGCGTGATCCACTGTGAGGCCCCTCCCACTTTCTGGAAAAACAAAATTAATGTGATTAAAAGGATTTTTTAGTTTGTTTTTTTACCAATACAACACTAGGTGTGGGACCTGTTTAAACTGTCAGAGGTCATTCATATTGCAGTGGGTAGAACTTCTTCTCCATAACTCCTCTGATGAGCTGCTGCACCATCAAGCCCCGCCCACTGACCTGCTGCATTGTGATTGGTTGAGACTGTGACTGTACATTAAATGAATTTTCCTGTAAATGTGTATAAAGTTAAGTTTCTCAAGTTTTATAGAGAATATTTTTTATGTTTGGAAAATAAAATGTAGAAAATGAAAAACAATTCAATCGAGTTCACTGAAGTCTAAAGAAATGCTATATTTTTAGAGCATTAAAATGCTAATCAACAAACTCCCTCATTATCTTTCCATCAGTATCAGGGTGTTTTGTCTGAGTACAGAACTTCAAAAGAATAAACATTCTTTTTTTTGTATCCAGGGGATTGCATACTTTTTATTTACTTGTTGAAAAATGTACAGTATTTTCATAAATTTATAATCTCCAATATTTTAAATCAATATCTTCACAATCAATTTGTAGGATGCATTTTCTGCAAATAAGGTGAGGTTTTTCTAGGATGTGATCTAACTAAAACCAATAAAACAAATGAGCCTGATTTGCTTGAAATTAAACATAAATTGTGGTTATGACGAGTCTTAATGTTACACATCTAAATTTCTAAGGGCTTTCAGGACAATCAGGTTTTATTTTGAGTGTTAAATAGTTTGTCCTCCGGCCGCTGGGGGCGCTCTGATCACAGCGGCAGCCGTGTTCACTTTTTTACTTCCGGGTTACGTGTTGAGCACGCGTGCGGGGACCAATTTCAGCAAAAACACCGACTCTTTCTACCTGTGGTATCCGCGAGGAGCGACATCTTTTCAGCCCGAGTGAGCAGAAAGCCCCGGGGAGCTGCCACCATGGGTCCGGTGAGTGTCTGCTGACCGGAGTCCCTCCAGGAATCATGTTGACAGTTGACATGTTGGTGACACTGCGGAGAAAAACTGTTGCATTCAATGTTTCCAGAGACAAAAAGTCTGGTACCGGTTCATTACCAGAGTCCATTTAAAAGCAGCATGTTTATAAACCCTGCAGTGTTCAGATTAAAGTCTGTTTCTTTTTGTTTAAAGTCAACTTAATGTGCAAGAACAACAGGGGAAAATATTCCTTAAACCATGTGGACTACACCCAGACTTTTTAAACCAGAATCATTCATATTGACCTGGAGTCTTTGATCGACACTGGGACTCTCTCAGCGAGATTCCAAACGCAGATTCTTTAAAAACAAAGTATTCCAAGAAAAAGTGAACTGTTTAACAATGAATTTATGTCTTCTGATTTCCCCCGCCCCCCCAAATGTTTTAGATTTTCTTTCTTCATAACTTTTCTCACACTTTGTTTACAGCAGTCACTGACACTTTTACATTGTGAGTGAGTAAAATGAAATACCATGTCTCGAATCATTTGAAATAACCTGTATATAAATCATTTCAGAGTAACAGCTGGAAACTGAAGCTGTTACCAAGTGGTATATTTACACTTTCCTTTTGGACAAATTTTGTTGTCATGGAGACAAACTCCTTCCACACACGCTGTTTGTCACAAACGAAGCGCAAAAGTTTTTCAATGTAATATTTTAGCTTTCATGTTCAAGAGGAAGAAACTTTCAATTTTCTTAATTTGGCAGCGTTCAGGAGGACGTTGGAAAATTCCCAGTTGTCCTGAACACAGTTTGAAGCTTAAGCAGCTTCGGACTAGGTGACAATTGTTTGTTTTCATCTCTGCAGCCACGATCGAAGAAGCGGCGCCCGACGTTCCGCCGTCTGCTGAAGACGAGCGGCATGAAGCTGGACAACAAGCTGAAGAACCGCCAGCAGAAGCAGAACGTCACCGCCAAGAAGCAGCGGAAAGAGCAGAAGAGGCTGCGGCAGGCCGTGAAGGGCGCCATAGGCGCCCTGCCGCCGCCCTCGCTAGAGACGTACTGCCCGAGGCCCGGTAAGAGGACAAGATCAAGGCGGTTCATAGAATGGATACCATTTTAAATTATTCAATTTATTCACACTTAGAAATTAATTTAAGTTGTGGTCTTTGTTCTGATTATTGGATGGTGAGAAAGGAAGTCTCTCTCTGTGCTTCACAGACGAGGAGGAGGAGGATGAATTCCTGGACACGTTGCCTACTGACATGTTGGAGGAGGACGACCTGCAGCAGATGAGCACCATGGCTCAGCGGGCCTCCTTCGTCACCAGAGACCTGTCGTCATGGTAACACTGCACTCACACCTGTACACGTTTTTTCACACAGGCACACTTGGCTTACTGAGGTGCGTTTGTTTGGTACATCCCAGCGTGCCAGTGCACAGTGGAAAGAAGCGCGGCTCGACGGTGATGCGGGGCTACGAGAAGGTTCCCCGTAAGTTGGCAAAGACGGAACAGAAGGAGGTGATTCACCTGCTGCCCATTAAAGACAAGACGGGGCTGATCCCACAGAGCATCCAGAGGGGTAACTAGCCAAACACATCATCAAACTACCACCTTACAGCAACCGTGCAAGTCGTCACATGTGCTCTCTGTGCCACCAGCTTTGCCGCAGCAGGTTGAGGAGGAAGAGGAGGAGGACGAAGACGAAGATCCTGCAGAGGAGATGGGCCTGGAAAATGGTAGGAAGCATCCCGGATTTGTTAGGTTGAACAAAGTGGGCATATCGTGTAACTGTAATGTGTCCTCTGGTCAGAGGGGGCAGCGCCGTACATGGAGAATCTGACACCAGCAGAGAGGGAGCAGCGCAGAGCTCAGAAGATCCAGGAGAAGAAGCTGCATATTGCTGCCCTGGGATCAGCCGTCGTCTCTGACCCTATCATTAATGTAAGAAACCCGCCGCTACCGCCGCCTTCCTTCCCAAGTTTAAAGGTTGTTGTGGTAGCGTGACATGTGGCACTGCAGGTGAAGCGCGTCAAGGAGCTGCGTGGGATGTTGATGGAGGCCGACCCCAGCGTGGCAGTCACTGTCAGGAAGCTGGTGATGGTTTCTCTGATGGAGATCTTCAAAGATGTGGCGCCAACCTACAGGATCCGCCCACTGACGGAGGAAGAGAAGAACACCAAGGTACCAGACACCTGCTCTGAGGACCAGGAAGTGACGCCATCTGTAGTCCTCCACCTTTCTCCACATTTCTTGTCCAGCCTGTCGTCTTGTGTCCTGTACTGATACACAAACTGTGTTTCAGGTGAAAAGAGAGACTCAGCAGCTCAGAGAGTTTGAGGAAGTTTTAGTGAGTCAGTACAAGTTTTACCTGGAAGACTTGGAACAGACCATCAAGGGTACACACACACACACACACACACTTACTCTTGTAGGCGTGCACACACAGTGACCCCTCCCTCTCCCCCTTGCGTGCTCAGACTGGAAGCAGCAGAAGAAAAAGCGACGTCAGGCGGTGAACTTGGCGTCGTACGCCGGTCTGGCGGCTGTCGCCGTACGCTGCCTTGCTGAGCTGCTGCTGGCGATGCCGCACTTCAACTTCCACAACAACATCATCGTGCTGCTCGTGCCCCTCATGAACGACGCCGACAGGAAGGTGAGGCGCGCCCATCCCCGCTCGCCATCTCGTGGAATTCACAAAAGTTGGGACCGTGTGCCAAACGTCATGTTTTAATGTGCGTCCCAACTTTTCAAGAGCCGGTGCTCAACATCATGGTGATGCGTTCACGTCTCTGTGTGTTTCAGGTGTCGGACGTGTGTTGCGACGCCTTCAGGAAACTCTTCGTGCAGGACAAGCTGGGTGCCGCCTCGCTGGCCACCGTGCGGGTGATCTCCGGCCTCGTCAAGAGCCTCAACTACAACGTCCGACCCGAGGTAAAAAATCAAACGCACCCACACAGTTTCTGTCCTGATGTAATGGATCAAACACACACACACAGCGACAGTACATTAACATGAAGTGCGACATGCTGTCT
The DNA here is from genome assembly GCA_900302745.1 of Parablennius parvicornis. Classification (NCBI taxonomy): domain Eukaryota; kingdom Metazoa; phylum Chordata; class Actinopteri; order Blenniiformes; family Blenniidae; genus Parablennius; species Parablennius parvicornis. The sequence goes on along the minus strand of OMNM01002923.1, from coordinate 19,851 downwards.
TCACCCGTCAGGTGCTGCGGACGTTGCTCAGTCTGAGAATCAAAGAAGTGAAGAAAGACATCGAGGATACGAAGCCAACAAAGAAGTTCATGAACAACAAAGAGAAGAAGAAGAACCTGTCAAGGATGCAGAGAAAGGTACACACACAATGTTGGCCTGTGCATTTAACATGTGTTATAGGGTGCGTGTGTGTGTACATTACAGTGTTACTGTTTGTGTTTGTTACAGTGGAAGAAGGCTGAGGAGAAGTTGGACAAAGAGTTGTTGGAAGCTGAAGCTTCAGAGAGCAAAGAACACAAACTGAAACTGGTGAGTTCAAACTTCTCAAACTGGATTCAATCAAAGAGACTACAGACTGAATTGCTCTGCTCCTCAGCACACAGAGACTCTCAACATGGTCTTCCTGGTGTACTTCAGAATTTTGAAGAAGGCTCACAGATCAGTTCTACTTCCTGCTGTTCTGGAGGGGCTGGCTAAGTATGACACACACACACATAGAAATATATATACACACACATGCACACACCGACTTTCTCTGTAATGACACTGGTGTTACTCCCATAGTTTTGCTCACCTCATTAATCTGGAGTTCTTCGATGACCTGCTCAACGTGCTTCAGAACCACATCCAATCAGGAGTGAGTATTCCCCGACCCCGCCCCCTCCTCAGTGTACTGGTTTTTGATTGACTTGTTTTTATCTTGTTTGATTGACAGGATCTGAGCAATCAGGAGAGTCTGCACTGCATCCAAACAGTTTTCACCATCCTGTCGGGACAAGGTCAGAGCGCTTTCTTATGAAGGGACAGATTGTATTGTGAAGAGTGAGCATGTTTGGAGCTTTATTTTGGTGGGTGTTGTTTGAACCAGGTGACGTCCTGAACATCGACCCGCTGACCTTCTACCAGCACCTCTACAAGATGTTACTTCGCCTCGACGCAGGTCAGTCTCTTCAGCACGTCACATGACCCCTGCTTGTTTTGAGTTTTTTTACACTGACATCTCTGTGGTATTTCAGGGAAATCCAATGATGACATCCTCATCGTGCTGCGATGCCTGGATGCCATGCTGACCCGTCGCAGGAAGCAGGTGACCTTGCAGCGAGCGATGGCGTTCGTCAAACGACTCAGCACGATCAGTCTGCAGCTGCTGCCCGACGCCAGTGTGGGAATCCTCGCCGCCACGCGTGCTACCCTGCACGTGAGTGTGTGAGGGAGAGGGAGAGTGTGTGTGTGAGTGTACCGGGGACAAAATTCTTCAAAGTTAAAATGTTTGTGTCTTTGTGTCAGTCCTTCCCAAAGTGTGACTTCCTGTTGGACAATGAGATCCAGGGCAGCGGCTTCTACCTGCCAGAGCTGGACGACCCTGAACACTGCAACGCTCAGAACACGGCCCTGTGGGAACTACACACACTGCGGGTATACACACTGCAACGTTCGGAACACAGCCCTGTGTGAACTACAGACACAACACACACTCTCTCTCTCTATTCATGTATGCACGCACACATACTACAGGTGTATTTACACAGCTGGAGGTAAACACACAAACTATATCAGTATACATACACGCTACAATGATACAGAAGGGACTCAAACATTTATTGTTGTGTGTGTTTGCAGAGACATTACCACCCGGTTGTGCGTCTGTTCGCGGGTCACCTCAGTCGTGGAGCTCCCAGTGAAGGATCAGCTGCATTGAACGTGGAGCTGAGCCGCAGGTACTTCCTGTCCCCTGAGGGGACGTGGCCTGTCCGGAGCGGGAGGGGTGTTTGTGTTGATTTAAAGGACTTTCATGAAGAAGCAGTGCTGACATTGTCTATGTGCACAGGGCACCTGTGGAGCTGTTTCAAGACTACAGTTTCAAAGACATGACCTTTAACCCACCAGTGGATAAACCTCCAACCAAGAAGAAGGTGAGAAAATAAAATGCACCTCAGTGATGGTGAAGGAAAGTCAAGCAATTTGATCTAAGTTTTTTTTTTTTTTTAAATAACTGACTGATCACTGTTTTTTTGTATTGTTTGTGTGTTTCAGGATCAGTTTGTGATCGGAGAGGCCCTGCTAGACGCTGAGCTGCAGAAACAAATCGACAAAGTCCTCCACACACATGCACAAACACAGCTCTGACACACACATCCTGTTCTTATTGTGATACCTGATTCTGTGATATATTTGGAAATAAAATCATAAGTGATTTTTTTGTTGTTCAGTGAGCAGAGTGGTGTGTGTGACTGAAAGCATGCAAGTGAGTGGAGTTTTCTTGATTCCACTCGAAAGATGACGAAGATGCATTAATGTGAAAAATGTTGCATATAATCGAATAAGCAAATAACTTTAATCACACCAACAAATGGCCAAGTGAATGAACTAATTTGTCAATATTTAATCCATAGATGTTATTTTTGCCAAAACTACATTATATTCAAGCTGGATATTTTTATTGCTTTATTTTGAGAACTGAATGAATATATCTGCATTTCATCACTTTCTAGCATTTTTTGTATTTAAACAATTATATTCATCTTATACATTAAAATTAACTCAAACATACAATTGTTAAATATTGTAAACTCAAATCAACTTTTTATCTTTAAAGTTAGTGTTATAAGTGAAGGAAAAGTAACTCTTTAGTGTGATTTAAAAATTACATACTGTGACGTCATCGGTCGGGGACGGAAGTAGCGGATTGGGGGATTAGAGTTGATGGAAAGAAGAGCTGCAGTAAATCTTACGGACGGATTTACACATCTCTTCTCACTTCTCTACAATCTTGCGTCGGTTCTTCTCTGAGATATTTGGAAATAACCTCGAAACGGAATCTAATGCCCGCTGCTACGCGTCTTTTCCAGGCGTCTTAAGGTCGATAAATCGCCTGAACGACCGCCGTCAACAGACGCGCAGAGCCGGCTTCCTTGGTAACGGTGAGCGGAGGGGGAGGAGGGGGGGTGATGAGATTAAATGACCGTAAATATAGACACAGTAAATATAATTAATATCACTACAAAAACAATAAGCAACACATTAAATGAAAACAACGCAGTGTTTTATTTCCAACATGTAAACACTTTAGACAAAACAATGGAGCAGTTCTAAGAACTAATCCCAGTCATATGGATTCTCCTTGTGAAACGCCTGTCCCACAGGGATTTAGGTACTTCTAAATACTGTCTACAGAAGTTTCTGCTCATCTTCCTAGTCACTTGGTTCTGCCTCACCATATATGCTGATCCTGCTTGCATTTTACAATCTGCTACTATGTGCTGGATAGTTTCTCGGGCATCTTTGCACAGCCTGCACCTTGGATCTGCTCTACTATGGTAGACCCTCGCCTTGTTCACCAGTGTGATCGGTGTTTGTTCTCGTGCTGATGTGATTATGACGAAACGGCAACTTCGTTACCGAAAAGGTTGTGTGTTCATCTGCGTGTATTTATTGATTGGTATGTATATATGTATGTATTTTACCAACTTTTCGCGAAAATTACCCACCTGAACTGTATGAGAATTTCACAGGTGATTTGTCATCATTTAAGGACCAATCATTACGATTTAGGATGTTAACAGCTGACCGTTTCCAAATAACTCATCGAAAAAATGTCCCATTCATCTCCTTTCATTTCATCACATTACATTTCCTTTGAAATTTTCTTGTAATAATAGCACTAATAAATCTCCCAAAAAGCCTTGCAGCCTCTCTGTAACCTGGTAGCTGAGCCTTTTCCATGGGGACAAGTCACCTTTCACACTTTAAATGTGGCTTTAGTGAAGGTATGCACTCTACCAAGTGCCTGTTCTAGTTGTCTCGTCAGTCCAGTAGTTACCATCCATTGGTGGATCTTCTTGATATCGGTCACTTCCTCTATCTGGAAGTGGTACATACCATGTCGCGGTTTGTCTCACAATGCTACCTGCTCCTCCTCATTTTTATCAGGTTTCACTTTGTAGGTCATCTCTTGATGTATTCTTGGATTTTAGATGTTTAATCTTGGATATTGTTTGTAACACTCACTCATCCCAGGAACAACATCTGAAGCAGTTCAGAGGAGTTCGGTCCTTAGAACAGTTTAGATATCGAACAGAACCCTCAAACTCCCAGCAAATCTAGAGATTGATGTGCTAGAGGCTTGCATTCCCAATCGGAGGCCTGAGACCTGTGGCATATTGATACTCTGGAAATAAAAAGGTAAACATGGCCCCGTTGGACTTTTGATTTAGCCTGGTAGTTAGCGTCGGTGGTGAAGCCAGGGCCTGGAGGAGCAGAGAGGACAATGGCACAGTATTGATATGAACAACAACAAAGCATTGTAAATATACTGCTGTAAACAACAGCGTTTTCCATAACTGTTTTCCTGGGGGTCATGTGCTCTGTGCTGTGCTCTGATTTGTCAGTATTCATATACCTCTTGTCATCTGGATGATTCCAGGTGTCTGTCATGTCTTCTGGGGAGTCGAGTGGCGACGGGGGGAAGTGGCTCGACGCTCACTATGACCCGATGGCCGGCCTCTACACCTTCTCGTCCTGCGTGGACCTGGCTGAGCTGAGCGGGGACGG
>OMNM01002923.1:0-10057 GCA_900302745.1 Parablennius parvicornis | reverse complement strand
GGCCGCTGGGAGGCGTGGTACACCGAGGACATGGACGGTGAGACACCGGGAAGAACCGAGCTCAAACACCAATGACAAAAATGTTAAGTTTCAACTGGCTGACCAAGCAGCCGAGAAAGACTGAAACATGTCTCTAAACAGGCATGAAACAATAGAAGGGAAAAAAAAATACTAAAAACTTGACAGAATGTTTCTGAAATCTGAGCCAGTGGAATCATAGAAGTGGCCCAATGATGGAGCCTTGAGGAACTCCACATGTAATTTTGTGAAGACGTTGAAGAGTCCTTTGGTCACCTTGTCCTGTGTTTTATTCGCATGAAAAGTAAAGTCAGTAACGAACTACACAGTCAAAGTTGACTTGGATGATGGACATCATTTTGGAAAAAAATCATCATTGGAGTTTGTGTGTTACATTTTGGTGGCCAGTACTGTAGACACTCAGAAAGAAAGATCACAAAGTCATGTTTAGAGGTTTAGTTATTATTTGGATGTGTTCACATCTGTGTGTAATTTGTTGTTTCTCTCTCTCTCTCACACACACACACACACCCCATTAGTAGCAGTCTGTTGATTTTGATGGAAAACAAACGTTGACGTTTGGATTCACGTTGTGTGAGTGTGTCCCCTCAGGTCACTTGGTGATGAAGGGTCGTGACGAGCTCCGCCTCCTAGCGCTCCGCCTGCGTGCTTTGTTTCCATCTCTGTTATCGGAGGAGAATGTGAGGCAGAGGAGGGTGACCTTCTTCAGCAGCTCCAAGCCCCGCTGCCTTGACAGCGTGGAGGCATTCCAGGACGGCCTGCGGCGGCACGGTGAGGCCGACTGGGGCATTCTGGGAAACGTAGGCCTGTGCAATTTACTGACGTGGCTCTGACCTCCGCAGATGAGGTGCCAGTCTACGACCATGAGGTGGACGACCACCTGCTTCGCTTCTTCGAGCGTTGCCGTGGCTATGTGGAGGGAGTAGAGAAGAACCGCTCGGCGCTGTTGGAGGTGGAGAAGTTTGAGAACAGTGAGGAGATGCAGGCTGTGATCAGGAAGGTTGCAGACAGACTGGGACTCCCTCACCATCGCCTCACGCCCGGTAAGACTGCAATAGTGTTCCAATATTTGTAGTCCTGTAGCAATATGCTATCCTCCATATTTGTAGTCCTGTAGCAATATGCTATCCTCCATATTTGTAGTCCTGTAGCAATATGCTATCTTCCATATATGTAGTATGTTATCCTCCATATTTGTGGTCCTGTAGCAGCCTGCTATTTTCAATGTTTCTAGGTGTTTTATTTCAATATCTATTATTTTTCAATATTCTTTTCTTATTTTTATATTTTCCTTTTTTGAAGAGCCTTTTTCTCAGGGGAGGATGCTGATTGACTGACAGTGAGAGCACAAACAAAATTTCAGTTTGATTTCTTTATTTTTCTGGTGGTTTTGTTGGATGTGCTACTGTTTTGTTGACAATATGGCATTTTGTCCCTCTGTCTCCCCTAGAACTGGTGGAAGCTGCTTTCTTCTTGTGTTCCTATGAGCTCTCTATCAAATCCATCCACTCGCCATGGTGCTTCCTGTTTGATGGGAGTGACGCTCAGGTAACCATTATGACTGGTGTCTTATTGACATAGTTTAATCACAACTCTTTCCTCAAAGATGTTCCTATTTTTAACAGTTGTTGTGTGAAATCTTGAATAAATCTGTCAGCGGTGCTGCTGGTTGTGCGTCCTTGGAGTTGGACGTTTTCAATTTTGGCCTACTGTGTGTTTGCAGGTTTTAGAGTACAAGTCAGACCTGAAGCAGTACTGGAAACGCTCTCACGGTCACACGATCAACAGCCTGTCCAGCTGTCCACTGTTCCACCACGTCTTCAGGTCGCTGGACAAAGCCGGACGGCCCCGCAGGTCAGAGAGGGTTTGACCGAGTGGGGGTTAGGGAATCGCGGGGGAAGATCAGTATCTGTTGATTCGTTGTTTGGTCCTTATATGTAATAGTTGAATTATTCATTGGTAAAAAAAAAAAAGTGTGCATAATATATTAATTAAGTTTTCCAACAGACAGTAACCTAAATATTTAAGATTTGGTCTTAAAGTTATACAGCAAAGTATACATACACAGACGATTGCACGACAAACTTGACATTGACCATTTCCGCATTCATTTAAAACAATTACAACAACATGTGCCATGGTTGTTAGAATCATAGAAAATAAAGAAATAATTCAATCCACAATGGGCCTCGTGTCAGAATTGGCAATATCACTCCAAGGGATTGTTCAGTTAGTCTCTTGGTAGTTTGATGTCTCTCACACTGGTTCTCTCTCAGGTCCACCGACGCCTCTCCGGAGCCGGCCTCCATCCTGGTGGGTCACGCTGAGACACTCCTCCCACTCCTCTCCTTGCTGGGGCTCTATAAAGACCACACTCCACCTACTGCCAGCAACTATCAATCACAGCACAGTAAGAAGCCTTGCTCACCATTCGCAACTCATCTAATTTGAGAAAACAAAAACTGTTGAATTTTCAGGACCAGCATCAAAAGTATGTTAAAAAATATTTAATATAAATATCTTTTAAGCTAAAACTTTTCTTTCTTCCATGTTAAAGTCTGACCTCAGCTCATTAAAATTTTTCCTGTTGCAGGACGACGCTTTCGAACCAGCCGCATCGTCCCGTACGCCGCCAACATCCTCTTTGTGCTTTACGACTGCCAGCGCGGCCCGAGACTGCAGCTGCTCGTCAATGAGTCTCCGGTTCGATTTCCAGGCCTAGAGGCTGAGGAGGCGCCACTGTACCGTGATGTCAGGGCGACGTATCGCCACCTGCTGGACGGCTGCGACTTCCACCAGGAGTGCGAAGGGATTTTGGTGGGTCGGGGGCCCAACATCGAGCTTTGAGACCCAGGGGCGGAGCCACCAGCACCTGTGGACATTAGCCCCGCCCCTCAGAGACAATGTGCAGAGTTCGACAGGATCCGACGTTTGGAGCTTCAGACAGTAGGAGCTTTTACGAATATTTTAACGGGAAGTCTGAGACTTGGATCTCATTTGTTATGATTTGTGAGCGCAGGTTTTAATTTTCCAGCTTTTCTTTAAATCTGATCTCTCATTCCTATTTTTTACTCTGATTTTATTGCACTGGCCCTTTAATCTCCATCACCACCTTTAATTTATTCAGTCTGGACTTGAACCCACTGACACTCATTGGGATGATTTTTTGCCTATTCCAGGGTCCAACATGTCTTTGTGCCAAAATTAGGATTTTATTCTCTTTAATAATTCAAAGCTTTCAATAAAGGTTTTTCCAAACTCTCTGCTAAATTAATTGTTTAACCTTTTTAAGTTCATTCTTTTTTTTTGCGCCGGGGAAATTACTTAATACATTAATTCCCGTAAAAAAAACAAAAATCCGCTGAATGATGACAACATGAGTTTATTACATTGACAAGTCTCTTTTCTGTTTTTAACAGATCAATGGATAAACAATCATTTGTTTTGAACATAAAAAAACCTCTAAATGGGATAAAAATAAAGCACAAAATCAGCTGTTTCATGGACATTTTAAAACTTTTTCCAGTGTAAACCATTAAAAACTGTCCAAACGCTTCAAACCCAAATGGTTTAATTTGAAAGATTTTTTATCTTTTCCCCCTTTCCACCAATCAGAATATATAATTTAAAATTTTATTACAATAAAAAAACATTTTTATTGTAGTCTCCATGGCAACAGCAGCTGAGGCTCATAGGTAACGGTGGTATGTGGAGGCCGAACTGAGCGAAACCGAAGAAACTGAAAGAGCGACAGCGAGACGAAGAGTGAAGCAGACATGATGGGTTGGCAGCGTTTCAGACGCTGTGTTGAGCTGCTCTGTTATACTTTATTAACAACAGAGAGCAGCGCCTCCAAAACCATCCCCCTATTTACACCCGCGGTCAGCTGACCTGAAAAACAAACTCCACAGGATGAAACGCACGGGAGAGTGCCGTCCAACAAGCCGCGGCAGGCGGGCGGGAATCTAACCGGCGTCCTGTGAGCTCAGTCCAAAGCGGCGTGCATTAGCGCGCCGTGTCCTCCTGCAGACTTCGACTTCTTCATCTTAACGATTGCCTTCTGCATGTCGGACTGATGGATCGGACGGATGTAGTCTTCCAACGGGCTGCCGGGACACACGGGAACAACACCACTGTAATGCCACTGTAACACCGTAACGCAACGTGTGGACAAACTCTGGGATTCTTACCTGTTGCTCTGCGTGTGGACAAAGTCCCGCACACACAGCAATGCTGCATCGCGACACATCTCTCTGAGGTCACTTCCTGAGAAACCGTCCGTTTCCAAAGCGACGCCGTTGAGGTCGACTGATGGGTCCACCTGCGGGCAATCGGTAAATTAGGACTGTCGGAAGGCCGTCTGAGGAGTCAGCACACCTAAAGAGGAACTTACACTCTCGTTCTCCAGGATAAGTCTGAGGATCTGCTCTCGCTGCCGCACGCTCTGCAAAAGAAACACACCGTCAGCGTTTCAGTCCAGTCTGTGTCACACTGTTGCATTTTGGTTGATACGTACCGGCTGGTTGATGTGGAATCTGGTGGGCATCCTCCTGAGGATGGCAGAGTCCAGGTCCTGAGGTCGGTTTGTGGCTCCCATGATGATGACCTGACACACACGGCGAGCGATGTGTCAAGACTTTTGTCAACAGCACACTCCCAATGTCCATACTTCAAACATTGCAGGAGACAAATGCGAGTGCGACATGTGTGTGGTTACCTGACAGTGGTGGTCCGTGTCGAGTCCGTCCCACAGACTCATGAACTGAGCCTTCATCATGGCCGTGGCTTCGTGGTCCGAGCTGGATCGACTCCTGAGAAACGAGTCTGTTCAAACACACAGAGTTGAACCGACTGGTCAGAAGGCCAGAAGAGTTTTTCTTTATAAAAAGGTGAGTATGTGTGTTCGTTCCCCTCACCAATTTCGTCAATGAAGATGACTGACGGCTGCAGCTTGACAGCCAATGAGAACACGGCGGCGGCAAGCTTCTGTGACTCTCCGTACCATTTGTCCGTCAGCGTGCTCGGCTGCAGGTTGATGAAACGGAACCCTGCTTCCTTCGCCGTCGCCTTGGCGATGAGTGTTTTACCACATCCCGGGGGTCCATACAGCAACACGCCTGTTACCATGACGACAGCATGAGACCATACCCACACCACCAAACACACCTCATTTGTGGACGTTGGTTTGTGTTGTTGTGTCTGGCTTTCTTGCCATATCTGGCAGGTGAGTGACCTCTGACCTTTGGGTGGCTGCAGCAATCTGGACCCTTGGAACAGGTGTCTCTTCTGAACAGGTAAGATCACAGTTTCCTTCAGCTCGGTGATCACCTCATCCAGGCCAGCGATGTCACTCCAGGTGATCTGTGACCATTCAGGTGTCAGGTGACCAACTCACAGCTCAAGTATGCCGACGTCTGATGGAAGAGCTGCTTCGGACACGTACCTGCATGGTGAGTGGGTCCACCAGGTGGGCTGCAATGCTCATCTCGTACTCTGACAGCTTCACATTTTTTACTCCGATCTGTCGCATCAGCTTCTCTGCCTGCAAACAGCCAGTCAGAGGTGAGGAGGGTTCTTCTCCTCTCTTAAGCCTGAAGCATGTTGATCTTTTCAAAACGTCTATAATCACTGAGTCCAGCTGCCCTGATATGGACAGAGCTAACACGCCGACGGGCTCACCTGCTTTTGAGCTTCCACCTTCTGTTTCCTGGTGGGGTCAATGGCGTCCACCATCCACTTGATGGTGAAGTAGGTGACGGCTCCAAAAATGGTGAGACGGAAGAGCAGCCCAATAACTTCGTTCCTGCCCAGAGGACGGGTGATGTGCTCAGCCGGGACCTCCCTGATGTCCATGGTCAGACTGGCTGTAATCTGACATCACATAGAAAACACACACTCAGAATCAGCAGCACAGATTACTAACACTAAGAGGTCACAAATTATTGAAACCTAGGAGCTCCTGAATCTCTCGGTGTTGCAGTTTATTGAGACGAGGCACTCACTGGAGCTGCTCCTACATCCAACCAGGCTGCTCTGCAGAGGATGTTATCTTCCACTGTCCATTACTTAATTGTCTGATGGTCGGTTGCAGTAAGTGCATAATGTTTTTTGTGGGCTGCAGGAAGACTGATCTGATCTGAAGAGGTGAAATTGACAGTAAAGCATCCATATAGTTCTAAGTGGGATAGTTTACATACTGCACAATACCAGTCACATGGAAGAAGAAGGTGACGTGGTTGAAATCTCCTTTCATTCTAGTAAACCTGGAGCCTTGCATGTCTCTACAAAAACCTCACACAGGTATGTTAACATCTGTCATTTGAACACATACAATTGTTTTAGTTCAAATCGACTGTTCTACTCACACAGTTGTCTGTTCCTACAGATGGGAGACCTCGCCACCAGAGGAAGACAAAACATAATGTGTCAAGGACCCCAAAAGTCAACCATCACAACTCACACTACAGGCTCGCCATGATGCAAGATACTAAAAATCACTAAAAACAACAGTGATCAGAGTTTTCCTCCCCTGGACCTCCAGAGGAAAACGAGACTATAAAGAGAGTCTTCGGGTATAACTTTAGGAAGGTAAGAATGTCCTCCTCTGAGGTCACTAAAAACACAAATAATACTCTTGCTGAGTTCTCCTCCAGTGTCAGTGACCTGAATTGTTATGTACTACATAGTTTACAGAAGACAATCCAAAACATCTGGTGAGCAGTCACCTTCCAGCTTATTGGGTGCAGGATGCGTGGAAGTTTCATTGCCAGAAGTGATTTAAATTAAAATAATCATCTGTAACTTTTTCTGCTTCCAATGTCCCGTCCGTATTACAAGTCTTTGGGAATATTTACAATCTATTGATATTCACTCTTCGAACTGACACCCAGAGTGGGCAAGGTGTCCTACTGGGTATTTAAACATGTATAATCATACACATACATCCTGTGTGTAAGGATACATCCTGCAAGTAATCACTTTCAAAAAATGATTGTGTCCGTGTGTAGTAAGGGAATAGGTTAATACAGAGATGTTCTTAAGAAAGACACTGAATCCCAAACTGCTCTAGTTGGATTGACAGCACCTTACATAACAGCCACGGTAATTAGTTGGGCTGTAATGGCCGAGATGTCAAGAGACGGAGACTTGGGCTCAGAGGTCACGGGTTCAAATCCCACACCTGACAGGTCACCACTGTAATGCGGATACCCAACACATCCTAGAGACTAGATGGGTCATGAAATTCGCCCAAGGGGAATATTAAAGTATGAACACAATGAGCTGTCTGAAGTAATTCAAGGTACAAGAGAAAACATGTCAAGATGTTTGAACTTTCATTTTCAGGTACAGCTGAACAGAAACCAGTTTAACGTCTCTGACTTTTAAAAGCATAAAACCTAAACAGAAAGTAGCCATGATTGTAAATCAGAGGGGAATTTATGGTTAGACGCTAAAAAATCTTATTAGTAGAGACTTTCTGTGATCCACAGGAAAACTGCATATGGTGGAAACCCCTCCGATGGTCTGGGACACACTGTCACGGTGTCACGGGTTCAGTTAGAGGATACATTCTATGAATCTGCGGTCACAGACTCCTTTGACCCGCAGCAGGTCCTGGTACCAGGCTTTAGACCGGCAGAGTACGGGTGATGGACCCAGGAGGACTCCGGGGGACCCCGGCTAGCTTTAGCTTAGCTTGACCTTCCGGTGTGCACGGTGGTAACAGAGCGAGTCTCAACCGGAGTCACAGCTCTCAAATGCGACCGTATCGTGCCTGAGGCCCCGGGAGAAGGACACGGTGATTCTCCGGTATTATCCGGTTATATGCCGCCCAGACTCACCTCCTCTCCGGCCGTCGGACCGTCAGACTCTCGTGCTACAGAGTGCGGACCGCCGGGAATATTCTTCTTCTGCTTCTTCTTTAGCCTTTAACCACAGCTGAAAACATCAGCGGAACTCTCTGCCACCCCTGCAGGCCAAACACATTACTGCATCTACTATTCCTGTTTAATTTGTATAAACATAACATATATTATATTCTGTATATATAAAACTATTAAATGTAATATTACCGTATGAAAATTATTATTAATGCTCTGTATAATCAATTAAATTCTATTCTATTGTGTAAAATATAACCCAGCCATCTGAAGGCACTTTTAGAGAGGAAAAACCCAACAATTCCATATGAGCAGGAATAGGGGATGGTGGAAAGAAAAAAAACTCTTTTTTACCAAGAGGAAAACCTGCAGAACCAGACTGAGGTGTAGAATTTCTGCTGTTCTAGTAGAAAGGGAGAAAAGAATAGGTCAGACAGAAAGATTCTGTGTAGGGATTCAAACCCTGGTTCTGGTAGGCGGTAACACAGGGTAGTCTTGCTTCATCAAACGTATTACTCATACTCTGTGTAGTCTTACAATGTACAACTTAAAATATTTTGTGTATCTTTACTCGATGAAACAGAATATTTGATGCAGTTAAGATTAATTCAAGTTATAGGTTAAATGCTGACAATATTGAACATTGCATATGTTTAACTAACAGTAATATTTGTACTCCACAATGTAAAACATAGAACGTATACTTTGTGTACTGTAAAACACTAAAAATACTTAAGTTATTAAAGCCATGTTCACTTTCACTGCCCTGCCGATTCATGTGTGGAGTTGCAGTATCGCCTTCTTCCCAGCAGGTTTCACTGTTTTCCCTCGGTTCCTTCACCATTTAATTTATGACGTTATATTTTTTGCATTTTGTTTGCAGTTTTATTACACCGTTTTCAGTGTAAACTTAAAAATGTTCACAATGTTTGTACAATGCATATTGGTGTCGGTATGCTCAATGACAGAGTGTGAGCTTATTCCCATTCCTTGGTGTTGGCCCGAGTATGTTATATAATAGCGACAGGTTGCCAGGTCGTGTGGAGGCATTTTAACGAAGGATAAGTATCTGTAAATCTGGCAACCCCAACGGTTATTTTTCTACAGGAAGTGATGTCATCAACAAAGTGCCCTACAAAATAAATGCAGTTTCTTAAGCATTACGTCATTTGCTGCAGCTTTTTTTTCTCACATTGTGATGCGTTAAATAAAGCTGTGAAAAACTATATATTATACATGTAATCACAAGGGTTCTTGAAAAAAACAGAGCAAGCCAACTAAGGATACTCTGACGACTCCTGTGAAAGGCAATTGCAGATAGATGCAAACTACTGATGTATATGAAAAGGATACAAACTGACATGGGAGGTCTTAATGTCCTTTTATGTCTCTACTGTGTACTATATATGAGATCTGACAGCAGAGCAACACCCCACTTTGAACTGGAGGTCACAGCTCCTAATGAATGGAGGTCAGCTGGAGGTTTGGTGGGGGCACTCAGAAAAGACCTGTCCATCTTTTATATTCTTTATATGGGTAGATGGACACTAGAGCCAATCCCAGCAGGTCTCTCATCCATGAGAGGACAAACACAGAGTGGCAGACAGCCACACACATACATTCACACCTATGAGAAATTTAGGGTTGTTTTTTGAATGAGGAAAGAAAGAGCAAAGAGCATGCAAACTCGACAGAGAAAGGCTCAGCTAATATTTGAACCCATGACATTCTTGCTGTCAGGTGAGAGACCTAACCACCATTCCACCCTGTAGCCCCTCAAAGGTAATTTTACAATAAAAATGGGACTCAGACTGACTCAATGAAATCAGTCGGAATATTTAGTGGAGGCCAAAGTTGGGAGTGTGACATCAATCCACATGAACAGGAACATTCAGCAAAACGCATAGCCATCTTCCACTCCAACCAGGATCTGTTAAAGACATCCACACACACACATTTAGTCCAAAACATGTTTTATTGTCATTTTGATGCTGATTATAGAGGAATGTGATGAAGTAAAAGGAATGCCATCATTGATATTATAAACAAGCACGACGACCTCAGAAAGAGAAGGGTGAATATTCCAAATATGACTGTTGTTTTTGTATTTTATATAGATATATCGCACTAAGCAGGTA
>OMNM01002921.1:0-10400 GCA_900302745.1 Parablennius parvicornis | reverse complement strand
GTACACTGGTGATTAGTCAGTTAATTATCAAACCCAAACCACAAATTTATTCAAGGGAGTCAAACTGATTCATTAACACAATGTGAGTTAACAAAAGCACCCGTGTAGTAATAGGGTAGACAGAGTCTTTCTGGAATTGGTTGCAAGAAAAAGTCGAAGACAAATCTGCCATTTATAAAAATGGATTGCGGAAAACAAGCAAGCAGACTTGACAATATCAAATTCCAAGCCAATCAATCCCCCCCCCAAAAAAAGAAAGTGGATGATTCTAGTAAGCTGTGAGACTATTGGGCTTTCAAAGTCTATAGGAAAGTCAAACTCATCAATTTGAAAGCAGATTATTTTTAATGAATTCAGCCAACCTAAGCACGATTTTATCTGTGCAGCTGCAGTCCACTGCCAATGCTATGTTTAAGCTGCGTCCAAAAAGACAGTAATTACTGTCCTCCAGAGTCATAAACAGTCCACTTGCAGAGGTAAACGTGTCAAAGAGTGGTCAAAGTTTCTCTGACATTTAAATTATAGAATGGTTCAATAGTTTGTCACATGCAACCTTTCAGGTTGAATGTTGAGGTTCCAAATGCTCCTCTTGATAAACTAATCATGTGTGAATCCAAATAAAGGAGAGACTTACAGGAAAACAAAAGACAAAACAGAGGATGGCAGTTCACCTGTATGTTAGAGATGTAGCAAGCTCTAAAACTGTGGAAGAACTTCTAAACATCTGATAAGATCTTAAAAGTTTGTCTTTCAAAAATCCAAAATAAAGCATCAAAACTATACATAGTTGGCTTTATTTTGGAGCTTTTCGTGTCTTGCAGCTCCAGGCAAATTTCATTTGGCGAAAAGCAGGCAAAACAGGTTGTTTTAGTCATACAGGCTGCAGACGCCTGATTTAGAGCCACGTGGGCATCTACAGGTTTACTCTGAACAAGGTCAGAAGTATCTCCATGAAATGAAGCAGCAAATAAATGTACTATGACGATGAAATAGATTTGAGATAGTTATGTAGCAGAGAAGTTTAGATTCACTGAGTTTCCAGAGTCAGAAAAAAAATAGCTGTATGTATTTTGACCTATTTGATGGTGAAAATGTGTGGGCGACTGTGGGATAAAATAGCACAAATCTATTGGCATCCAGGAATAGACCAAAATTATGCACACAGACTTCAGGGAGTGATGCGCTGCCATTGAAACAAGTCAAGTGAGACCACAGAAAATAACCCACTGATTAGACTATCACTTTGTAGAAAATCATTGCAAGCCTTGTTGCAAAGTAATACATTTAGGTAAATTATTAATTTGATTGTTTACAGATTTGACCACGTGTTGCCACATGTAATGTGTGAGATTTGTGACAGGTTTGTGGAAATATGGAAAAAGTTGGCAGGAGCTGAAGTTTACGTGGAGCACGTGAAGGCAGCATCGGGAACTTGAGTAAAGGTGACCATAAAGTGAAACACCTTGTCACACAGCAGAGAGATAAGGAGTAAAATAATGATTATATCAACCCCTTATCGACAGGATTCTTAATGATCATGTGGCAGATATTGATCTATTAAAGCTAACTCTTGTTAAAATGTGTGGTGGGGAGTTGTGAGCGGAGGTGTTGGGAGGATTAATCCTGAGGCAACGTCGCCACGAATCGAGACAATAATTTGATGTTGAATTCCGGCGCACTGCTAACGAGCTAAGCTAACCAGCCAGCCAGCAACCTCCTCCCCCCTCGGTCTGCTTAATTAATTACACTTATGGCGAATACTAGAGGACTTGTGCACCCCCAGACCCGGCGTGCAATGTTTAATGAAAAAGACTGTTAAAAGCACCAGTTCGTGGGGTGAACTCGCTGCGAGGCGGCGCGAGCGTTAATCAGCGGGGCCATCGCTCGTGCTAACGTTAGCTCAATAAGGAGTCGTACTAATGGCTGCATGCCAGAAGAGGCAAATACAAAGGCAGCCTCAGACAGCCCGTGGCAGCAACCTAGCGAGCTTCTAAACGTATGTCTGGCGGCGGAGCACCGCGGTGTATCGCCCCCCCGTTACCCCCGGTGGAAGTATCCCAAAACGGCGGCGAGCTACCGGCAGAGCCGACAGCTGGAAAAATGTTTACATTGTGAAGCCGCTAGCCGCTTTAGCAGGCTGGCGGCTAGCTGCGGTGGCCACGACAGACGCGAGGCCTGACCCATTTTGGATCCCAAATATTTAACAATTCTCACCTTCCTGCTTCAACTTTCACAACGCCACGGCTCGCGTGCTGCAGCCGTGCGGTGCAGTTAAATGCAAAAAAATAAAACGCAAAGAAGTAGCGCCAAAAAGCAGCCCGGAGCACGCAAATAAAACCCGGACAGGTTTCTGTTTGATACAAGGGGGGGAAAAAAGATCCACATTGACATACATACCTCCGACCCGGTACATGTTGGCCGCCATTTCTGCCCTCCCAGAGTGTTAACGTAAACCATAAACTACGAGAAATAGAATAAATTAATAAAAAAAAAAAAAAACAATAAAAAGTCGGCTGCTCTAAATGCAGAAGGTGCGATAAATTATGCTCGTGGAGACTCCGGATGTGAACCCTATCGGGAGAATTTTTGGCAATTCAAGCCCCCCCCTCCTCCACCTCCTCCTCCTCCTCCTCCGATACAATACAGTGAACTCACGGCGGCAGCCCAAAGAAGTCAGATCAACCCGAAAAACCACCGACTGACGCACGCTGCGAAGGGGCGCGCACGCGGAAACACGGACACGGAAACGCGCACAAACAAACACAGACACCTTTCAGAAAACGCCGAGCTCGGAAGATCTGCCTAAAAGCGTAATTTGATCCAAATTCATCCACACGCAGAACATTGGAGATATACCTGCAGGTGACATCAACCCATAAAAGTTCTATTCTATGCTAGTATCATGAATTATCAAGTCGCATTTCATTCAAAGATAAAAAAAGTGAAGAATTCTACCTGTTACAGTTGTTTTCTTCTTGTTTAATGACGATTGATATTCTTCTCCTGTGAGGTGATGATCAGTTCATAAATAGTATGATTTGTAATCATCTCATGATCTCATATACTTTCTACCCCATCGCTTCTCATTCAGTTACTATACACTGAGGTAAAATTTCACTCCTTTCATTGACGCTGCTTTGATTCCCTTCAAAACTCGATTTTAATGTTTTACCAACTACTTTTAAGGTATTAAATTACCTTCCTATACCTCAGATTTCTGATTGATGTTTAGCCTCTTTTTCTTGCGTAAAATGTGTATGTTTTTAATCCTGGTATCGATATCGATTTTTTTTTAGGTTTTTGTATTTTCAAAAAGATGTCCCAGGGTTCAATAGGTTTGATTTTATTAATGCACAGTCAATGTATCAGAGGCTATACCTGTTGTTATGATATTACTACAAAAAGATATCACAGTGCCTTTTGGTGTACGCTCTTATAATCTTGATTTTTTTTTTTCATTTAGTAGATCCCATTATGTTTTATGTTTGCAGAATGAAGAATGCAGAGTTGACGGATGTTTTTAATTGTCTCTCACTCGATTAATGCTCTCTAACGCATTGTTAACTCGTCCAAGTAGCATGCGTTTTATGCGCGGTTTTGCCCGCGTATTATATTACATGGAGCAAACTAAATGTTTCCAGGCCCACGTATAAAGTGTGAAAAGCAATATGGAGCATACACGTTTTCCTTTTGGTATAAATAGCCCATAGCTACATACAATTTTTGAGAAATGTATGAAAATTGTGTTACAATATGTTTGGCATAAGACTACTTGCACGTTTGAAAAAAAAAAATCCTACGACACCGTGTCAAGAAACAGACAGAACATGAACGTGCTTAAAATGATTGTTTGTAAGAGGGGTTTTTCTTTTCCACCGCGTGCGTCCGTTGCGCGCGCGCATGTGACATCATTGATGGGATTGGCTCGCTCTGAGCGGGGTGGAGAGTCTCTTCTCAAGGCTACAGAAGAAGAGATAGAGAGAAGAGTGAGGGACAGAGGGAAGTTTCCAGCAGCCATGCACGGACCTCAGCTCACTGCCACTCAGAACGAACCACGCCCCGGGGCAGGGGGACTGAAAGCTCCCCAGCTGTCCAAACTCCTGTGATCATGGAAGCCGGGATGGACCGTGGCGAGGAGTTCTAGGGGGCTACAGGTTGACAAGATGAAGTTCGGGAAGAGCATCTGTGTGCTCAATGTAGGGGGAACCCGTTACGCCTTCACCCGTGAGGTGATCAGGGATTTCCCTCTCCGGCGCGTCAGCCGCCTGCATGCCTGCGCAACCGAGAAAGAGGTCCTTGAACTATGCGACGACTATGATCGGGACCTTAATGAGTTTTTCTTCGATCGCCATGCACAGGCTTTCATGTTCATTATGCTCTACGTGCGCTCCGGTAAACTCCGATTTGTTCCAGGAGTGTGTGAGCTGTCATTCTACACAGAGATGCTCTACTGGGGTTTGGAGAGCGCGCACTTGGACTCATGCTGTCAGAAGCGCCTGGACGATAGGATGTCCGACATCGGACTGGATACTCTATCAGAAGGCGGAATGGGACTGTCTGTGGACGAGTCCCAAAGCCCGGGAGAACCGGTGCCACTGACTGCGCTCACAGGTCGCGCTAAATGGCTCGAGAAGATGCGCAAGACCTTTGAGGAGCCAAACTCTTCAATTGTTGCGCAGCTTTTGGCTTCAGTGTCCGTGATCTTTGTGTTGGTCTCGATGATAATGCTGTGTGCGAGCACCTTGCCGGATTGGGATACAGCTAAAAGAAACACCGTGGAGGAGCACAGGTAGGGGACGGCCCTCAGAAATATAGCGTCGCTCATGCAAAAGCTGAGAAATATCAAGGCGCAATGCATGCGGGTGTCCCACAAATGAGAGGATGATGCTGAGACCTGCGCGTAAAAGTGAATCCAGATGCGCTCAAGAGAATTGTTTAGGCCAATGACGCTTTCTCTATTGCGCCACAGCTTTCATGAATACACAAACACACAACTGAGAATCTCTCTCAAGTGCCTGCATTACCCTTCATCCATTTAAAGGAGATCTATTGAAACATTCATTTACAGGTTTTTGTGTGTGCTAAGATGGTTTGCTTTGTTAAATAAAGTTAAAATAAAATATATTTTTAAAGATGTGGAAAATATTTACAATAGATGGGTCAATATAAGAAATGTGTCCTTAGTGAATTGTTGCCTTTTAAGATGTGAAAGTCAGAGAAGCTCCCAAGGAAGAATATCATTATACAATCAATAGGCTATTGTCAACAAAAAGTAGTGAGGGGTAATTATTACACAGGAAATACTTCTTTGGTTTGTCTAGGTCTTATCCCGCTCCAATTCACCCCGTCCTTCCTCTTCACCATGAATCTGTGTGCAAGGTAGCAGATGATGCAGATTCATAATATTTAAGGAGGTAATGAAGTGAAAATATTATGTTTACTTAGGGATTATATAATAATGTACGCAAACAAAACGAATTAAATTACTTGTAGGAATCACCACCAGTGTATATCAGCACTTGGTCAATAAATGAAACAAGTTTTATTTATTTTTTTTTTTTTTTATTAATACGGCTGTTTCTTTCAGCATTACTCACAGCTTGTACGTCCTCTGTAAGAAGCCCAAAGCAGCCATTCTCTATATAAGGTTATGTTCCCAGATGCTGGACATAGTTTAGAATTTTGGACCCATTACAGAATTGGATTTTTTTTTTTTTTTTTGAGTGTAGTTTATACTCAGAGGGTCAAATGGATTCCAATTCAGTTTCATGCTCATGCTCCTGCTTTGTCAGCTGCTCCATAATTTGGTTTGGGTTTATTGTGCTCATAGTTCCCCTTGAGGCCCAGTGATGTTTGGTTGGCTTCACTACTCTTACCAGCGCCTTCTCTCTGATTGGTTTTGATTGCCTTTGCTGGGCTAATCAATGGGGGTAATTATGTGGCTGTTTTTGTCACAGTCTGTCTTTGAGGGTTTTTAATGCCTCCCCCTGTGCAGATTCTGGAAAATTTCCAGGATTTCCGTCCTTACTGTGCAACCTTCCTCTTGTCTCGATGTGTGAGTGTGTGAACCCAAAATATCCTGAGATGTGTTCCTCGTCCATAATTTATTTCTCACCCCTGCCTCAGATTTACTCATCGTTGGGAATATAAAGTCAAACAATATTGTAAAACTACTTCTTTTGGCACTGATGCTATCATGACTGATCACTGGTTGTGAAATGAACTGTAATTACAATCAACAAAGCTTGAGCTTGAACTATGTCCATTTGTTGTGGCAAGCGCAGAGCTGCTGTTCTTTTCAGTTTTTCCTAAGAAGTGAAATTCTAGCTCAAGCTGAAGCCGTTGTCTTAACCTGACTGGAGTAAAAGCCCTTCAATAATCCAGAAGTAATTCAGCCTTTACAAAAGCTTTCTCTTAGTACTTGCACGGCTGTAGTTAATTTCAACTCTTTTGTTGCCGCTTATTCATTTCCATTAGTGTGTAAATCAGGTTTTTGTCAAGACTTGATAACGTATCTTCTTCCAACCAAGTGATGTAATTTCAGCTGAATTTATTTGAGTGAATCAGACCTTCACAGTGCTGACAGCTCAGTTAATGTGTCACAGAAGCACTGCAGTAGTACAACTTTGTGCACATTATTAAGAAGACCTGAACGAGAGAGAGAAATATAATGCACAAGTTACTTTGCCAAATGACTTATTTTCAGCAATGATTGAAATATATCCATTACTTGTCTAAAAAACTATTTACTGTATGTGATATGAACAGCGCATCAGATGTCCAGCAGTATCATGTGTCATCTATATGTCTCTATAGCACCCATTTCCTGTTTACACTGGTAAACTAATTTTTCTCCTCTCTGCTCTTCTCTGTAGGATAGTGGAAGCTGTGTGTATTGGCTGGTTTACAGCAGAGTGCATCATGCGCTTTCTCGTGGCCAGAGACAAGTGGGATTTCCTCCGCCGGCCGCTGAACATCATCGATGTGATTGCAATCACCCCCTACTATGTCACCATGGCGATGGCCCGGGCCGGGATGCCGGGTGCTGGGCTCGGGGTTGTAGGAGTGATACTGCGGGTGCTGAGGATGATGCGAGTGTTCTGGCTCATGAAGCTGGCCAGACACTTTCTGGGCCTGCAGACACTGGGGATGACACTCAGGCGCTGCTATCGTGAGATGGTCATGCTGATGGTGTTTGTCTTCGTCGCCATGGCAATATACAGCGCCCTGGCTCAGCTACTGGAGCACGGTTTGGACTTGGGGACACAGAATCCGGATTACGCTAGCATCCCAGCCGCTGCCTGGTGGGTCATCATATCCATGACCACGGTGGGTTACGGGGACGTGTATCCAGTGACGATTGGGGGACGGGTGCTTGGAGGAATGTGTGTCGTGAGTGGGATTGTTCTCCTGGCACTGCCCATCACGTTCATCTACCACAGCTTTGTCCAGTGCTACCACGAGCTCAAACTCCGCTCTGCCAGAGTAGCACGCAACCTGTCAGTAGAGATGCTGCGATGAACGTGGGCTTATAGAAATAACCTAGACAAACCAACAGACCTGCTCATGCCATTGTGGGATAATGACCTTCTTTGCAAACGATCCTGTTTCCTCTCTGATTTTATTTGGACTGACTGGTGTGTTGATGATTTCCAATCACTGTCTTCAACCAGCATGCTCTGCGATGGTCTCCCTAACAACACCGTTTGAACATAACAACAGGGAGACGCAGATAATTATTTATTAAACACACGCAGGTGCAGTCAATCCATTTTTGACAGAGGCTGCTGTTTACACTGTGTTCCCATGACTACAACACATCCAGAAATGGCTGCATCAAATGCTGCAGTGTGCACGCTTGTGTTTTGTTTGTCTGACCATCAGATTTTCACTTTGTCTAAGTTTTGCAACCAGATGGTGAATGATACAGGAGATGGATGTGTGATCTAGATGCAATCTGTTAAACCTGTGAAATAAAAATGAGTAAACAAGAGAGTGCAAAGTGGGGATTCAGGAGGGGTTGCACAGAGGGCTTAGTGTACCGTAGAGCTTAAGCCAAGAGTAATGAAATATGGAGACAGGTCAGCGAGGACTACAAGGTGGCAGACAATTAAATGGAGACGGATACGACGAAGCAGATGGAGTGTGAAATGAAGGATAAAAGATATTTGGACTAAAAAAAAAAAAAAAAAACACAAACTGTGGAGCTAGCCTGAACACCAGTGATGAATAGTGTGGATTGCTTCTCCATTTGTGGGTGAATATAAGGCATTTTGTATGTCTCCGTCTCCAAGGCAACCTCATCCTCCAACATGTCAATCATAATCCTGGTTGATTCTTGTGCACACAAATAGGCTGCATCCACGCACACCTCTTAGCTGGCACTTGGCACTTCTCTCTTTCAGTCTATTGGGAATATCACTTCACGGAATGAGTTGAAATTCCTTCAAAACCTTTAAAGCTTTTAGACATTATTTAAGGTTGATCTATTATTTTTTTCCTTTTGTTGCATTTCATTATATAATAAACACCATTAGAATCAGTTGGTGTTGATTAAAATCTGCTGGAAAGTAGAAAATTGACCAAAATGAAGCTTCATAATTTCTCTAAAAGGGATGAATATCTTGTTTTTACAAATATGGTTTCACTTGCACCACAGTACAATGATCTAATGTGTGATTTACATTTAAAGAAACATAGAGAAACTAAATATGAATAACAAGCTGCATTTGATGTGCGTTTTAAAGAATAGACGACTACACTTCAATACTTTGTGCATCTTCTTGTCTTTTTTTAACGTTATATATATCAGATGCACAGACTAAAAGGGCAAAACTCAACATTTCTGTTTATGTTTCTAAGAGACATGTATTGGTGAAATGTCATTTCTCATTGTATAGCACAACTATTTAATCATATATTGAGCCATTGGCATCCTCTTAGCATAGTTTACTTTGAAGGTACGAGAATAAGTGTTAGGATAATTAAATATATTCACTTACACAAAAAAGGGTTAAAAACTAAATAAGGCACATGAGGAGAGAATAAGAAAAAACAGCTCAGGTTGCCACGAAGATTTTTCTGTCATTTCTGATTCAGACATGTTTGCACTGTTCGTGGTTTGCCAAGATGATATGATTTGTTGAAGAGACACATGATCCAAACAAACAAGTCGACACCTCTCCCACACAACAGTCTTGCGTCTCTCTGCCACTCCTCCCCTCTCCTCTTCCTCCTGTTGCCATCATCCATCCCCTTTTTGCACACACAAGCTCAATATTTTTGGTTGTGATGTGGAATCAATAATTAGTCTGTACTTTATCTGTCTGTCATCACCTTAAAAGTCTACGTAGGTCCTTCTTTCGCAATCTTTGTAGCCTTGTATGAGTTCAGTGTGTATTGTAGCCATCTCTGTAGCCTTGTTGTTGTTAATGGTGTGCATTTTTTAGTAATGTCATGAAACTAAACACGTCAATATTTTATTATTTATCTTACAATGCATAAATCATGTAGCATAGCCCAGTGGATCCCGGTCAAGGCCGGCCTGATTGAAACCATCAATCGAAAAAAACATTTTCTCTTGCTCCACTTTGAGGTTGAATTATATGTGATTGATGTATGAGTTTTTCTAATAAAATGATGAATTGCTGAATGTCTAATAGTGTGTTACAAATCAAGCAGAGCCAATCTTATGTCTAACCTGCAGCATGATTCTCTCCTGAATGCAACAAAGTGCAAAAACAAAATAATAACACTCGGGGATTTCAAGTTGGTATCAGTGATGTGTTTGGTCGTCTCCCTTAGGCACTGTGATATAATATTTTAATCTAAAAAACACCTGAGCCCTTCAGCCAGGGCGTATCTTTACATTCATCACACAATCACTGGACCGCATTCTGGTTCACAAAGTACAGCTAAAAGATTTATTGAATCACAAACAGCAGCTGTGCAGCTCTGTGGGATCAAACTGTTGCTCATCTGAATTAACTTTGGCAGCTGTGTTTGCTCTATGTCAGCTCCCTTTGCTTTAAAAGCACCTTGAAATTATAAACAGACATTGTATGTATGTTGGGCTTGTTGATGTAGATTTTTTGGGGTTAATTGAAGGGTTTTTACTCTCTAGAAATATTATAGTTTTACTGAATGTTCTTAATGTTTAGAAGTCCCATCATCTTTGTCCAACTAAGGAAGACACAAGCTGACTTTTATGAGAAAGTATTGTGTTTTATGAACTGATTAGGATCCGTATTGCAGCCATTTGGACTCGTAGAGGAGAGATTTTTTGCGAAGAACGATGAGTGATGAGGACACTGACACAGAACACAGAGTCAATCACATAAATTTACACCAACAAAAAATTTCAGAGGAACCAATCAACCTCAAATGTATTCTTCGAAGTG
>OMNM01002920.1:0-10950 GCA_900302745.1 Parablennius parvicornis | reverse complement strand
GCAATCAGGCAGTCTGCTGAAAATTAATGGCTGAAAGAGTGAAGAAACGCTACCGCGAAGCTGAGATTGAGATCTACTTTGCAGTGGTTTTGCGTTCCCGTCTTTTTAGAAACATGCAAGACTGACGATGGAAAAATGCTCACACATGAGTACTTTTTCCACTGGCTTGTTTCTCACTGACTCTTTCATCTTTCGCATGTGTCCAGCAGCGATGCTTTGGTTGCCCCCCACCCCCTTGATTTCATTGATGCGGTCAGATGCAGTGGAGTGTTGGGTGCCGGCCCTCTTATGTAAGGTCAACCAGGACATATTAGAACAGGGCTGGAATTCTCTTAATGATGGTCTACGAGCATGTGATCTAAATCCATTCTTGGCCTCCTGGTGGAGGGGGGGCTTCTGCCTGAGTTGTGCCTCGCTAAACCTACAGAAATTCCCGGAAGGTAAAGCCTCTTCACAATAGGAGGAACAAGCCTTGCAGCTTCACTTCTATGAGCACAGGCAGAGCCTTGTATCCTGCTGCTTTACATTGTGAAGGATGATGGCTTTATTGAAGTGTCCATATAGTGGCTGAAAGCCGTGTGTGTACATTGACTTGACAAGCAGGAACACAAAAAACCAGGAGTCTTTTCAGCTGTGAACAATGACTGTATGTCGGTATTTCAATTCAGCATTATCATCTATATTATTTCATGTAAAACACATTCATTGGGGATTTACAATAAAGAAGAGGCATGGGAAATCTCTTGATCACCCGTCCAATGCACAAAGTAGCATCCATTCTTTGTCATTTAGATTCACACTCCTTCAACCACTTCGGGATAAATTGTCTGTTAAGATCAAAAAGTCAAGTTAGTACCGGAATACCCACATTATAAGTCACACCTGAGTGACCTTACACCCAAGAAGGCTCAAAACTCTGATAGTAGGAATTATCAACAGATTTGTCTTCATTTCAGTGTATTCAGTAAAACATTGAGGCTAAACATCCATCACTCCACAAAGACACTGAGACAGACCAACACACATTTACGCCTAAGGGCAATATGGAGTCACCATTTAACTTGGATGGACTTCACATAAGGTTGCTTTACTAATTTTAAACAGAGCGGAAAAATATATTTTTGATTGTAATTGGCAGTTTGCTCTCATTCCCCGTGTATAGTCTTGTTATACATGTTGGTAAATGCATTACTTGAACCATTTCCAGACACACTTGTTGACATTTAAAAATGTTTTAGTATCGTCTCTGATATTAATTATAATGTACGAAAACAATAAAGCCGGATTCAAAACAACGGAATGATTTGAAACGGTTAACAAGTTGTCATTGGTTGTTTTCAGGTTTCACGTTGGTGTGTTATTGAAATATGACTGAATTGAAGAAGCATTTTTGATACAGTTATGCACTAATTACAACCCCAACAGTATTTCATCGGCCTGATGTTAACATCACTCTGTACTTGCACTGCCTTCAAAAGAAACTCTTTGTGATCTGAATTATGTCATGAAATGAGATCACACTGATATGCAAATGACCATGACTACATTTTTGTTGATGGCAGTCCAATGTGGTCAGACTAATGCAACAGTTGGGCCTGTGTGTGAAAACAAACAGATTGGATCACTAGGAGTGACCATTTTAATGGGAACTATCAGGAAGGTTCCAATTTAGGTACGTTCTTTGTGGGTTTTTGTTTTCCTTTTTAGATGTGCAAAAACATATTTTAGTTTGTTCTGTTTAGTCAGCTCATCCTCCAGTTGCACACTGAGCTTGTTAATTGATTGCGCTTTTTGTTTTCCGTCACCTCATTCAGCATTCCAACCTTTCAAATCTTCGCCAAGTATTGACCCTGAGTGGATTCTCATTTTACCGCGCCTTCGTACTTCCACATCTCTTTTAGTTAAACCCAGTAAAAGGCAATTCTCATTCTCTTCATAAAAAGATGGGTAGGGAATATAATCAAACTTCATATTTAAAGTGTTATTGTTCGAAATGATATTGCTTGAGGAAAAAGTGAAGCTCGTCCTGTCAACTGGCCAATGAAGACTGATAATAAACACTACAGTAACACACCCATTTAATTCTCATACAACAACTGGGATTGCTAATACTTATTCTTTTGTACAGCTGGAAACTAAAACATACCATATTACTATGATGTGATCAGGGAAAAACATTTTGCTTTTCATGGCAGTACGATATGGAAAAAAGCAACGGCTCTTTCAGAGATAATAAATTCAATATTTATGATGTTCGGAAACCAACAAGGCATTCGATGTGAAGTAAGGATGATCTCCTCCCTTCACACCATCAGGAGAAACGACAAAAGATCCAAAAATGAAATTAGCTGAAACATGAAATATTTTTTTATAAGTGGAAAGGCTAAATAAGGTAACAGTGCTTTTTAGGTTTTTCGATTGCTTTTCATTACTACATTTAACAGAGTAAATCACTAATTAATCAACAGAAAACTTAATTGTAATTATTTCACATAATCATTTAACCTTAATATTTGAAATGCTAATTATTGAACATGACATGAATTCTCTCTTTCAGGTGACTTGTCAACTGTAAAACTACCAAGTCCCAAGAAGAATCTGGACTGGGAGTCATGACACCCTGAAGGTAAACATTCTTATTATTGTCCATCGAGTGAGCATGTGCATAAGAACTATTTACTATGACCTTGATGCACATGTGCAGTAGCAGCATTTCAAAGATGTCAGTGTCAGGGCATTTTCGAAACGATGCGTTTTCCCCATTTCTACCCAGATGGAGTCTGAGCATTTTCAAACAGTTCCACCTTGGGAGCCGTTGTCATAAAGATGCATTTTCAGTGGACTCGGAGTCTTTCATTTTTACTTGTGTACTCACGTGAACAGGGCCTTAAACAATATGAACTTAAAAAGAAACTAACAGAGTTTGATTACCATCAAGTGTACACAATCCAGCAGCTGATAGAGAGCAGATTTTTCCAGTCAAAGAAATGCTAACAGCATGTCGGAAACTGTTGGAATAGAGAATGTATATACAGTATGTGATCAGCTGATAATGGTCAGTAATAGTATGCAATCAGTTACTTGCCATAAACTTTCTCTGCATGGCCAATACAAACAGTACCAGCTATTTATTCACCGGTTGAAAATAAACATTACAAAGATATAACAGCAAACTATTCAGTGTGAAAGCTCAACACTGCATCCAATGCATAAAAAGTAGCATTGTACTAATCTTTCAAAAAGTACTTTATTTTTTGAGTCACAGTGTAAATCTGGCTCTGTTCATACTTTAAATCAAAAGCCAAATGTGTTTTGTTTCCATTAACGAGAGCTGTTCAAGCTTCATGTGAGAAGTTATAGTCGTGTTTTCTTCAAAAATCTACTTTTCCTGGCATTCAGTCATTAGACTACTTCAACACCAGGCGCAGGAACATGTGCAGCCTGTCTCGAGAACAACGTTTCACATGTTCATTTCAGCAAGTGTAACACATGTTTTTGCAAGCAGAGAGACTCTGAACAATCATGTCACTGACACAAAGCAGAGCCTTTGAACCATAAAGGCCCTGTATAGGCCTTTCATCCTCACCCTCCACCAGCTTTACACTAACACTGAAGCCCGGTCGCATGCTGGTGCCTTCTTTCAACACGACTATCTAAATATACTCAGACAATATTTACACAAGCCTTATCTACTAGACGGTCTTCTCAAACTGATTACAGTGCAGTTTGGAGCCTTGATTCTTTCTGCAACCAGGTTTCTCTTTTAGGCCGAGAAAAAAAAAAACGGTTGCTGTGGCAACATGGCAGACACTAAACATTCTTCAGCTGTTCAGTGTTAGTGTGTGTAGTTGTTTTCACCTGACATATGTAGATGTACAGGTACTTTATGGTCCCGTATTTTTCTATAAAAAAAATAAAATAAAAATAAAAAACGATCGAGGAAAAACAGATGGGAGCACGCAGAGTTCTTTCCCCCCCCCAGAATCAACAGACAGGGAGGTCTCCATACATAAGCTCACCCACCACCAGCTTTCTTAGCATGAAGCCAAGGAAGTGCCGCAGATCGGGCAATGTAATTTTAGAGCCGCTGAAAGAAAGATAGCCTGGCAGGGACGATCCTCTGTAGGGGTTGTACGTGACAATCCAGGGCGCTGCTCAACAATCTGTGGCCTGCCGGTGGACCATGTCTCGGACTTTTAGGAAAACACCTTCTTAGAAAGCGTTTGTCCAGAATGACTCGAACTGTGTAAGTTCTGATCTCCAATTACTTTGGCATAGATGAAGACATTTGTGACCAAAGCCAAGATTTTGCTTTGCTTTTCTCAGTCTCTGAACTATGAAAAAATATGGAAGGACGAGCAGAAAAAGTTCTAACGTGGCCGTGGGTCCTCAATTGTGCAAATTCAAGCAGTCAATCTGGAGTTTGTATGAAGTACGGGAACAAAAAGTCAATGTTAATAGCAGGGGGCTGAAATCATCCTGTTTAAGCCTGTACTTTCTGGGTTAAATACCCTTTATGGAAGTCACTCCACTCTGGTGGTATTTGGCTGGAGAGGAGAAATTAATTTAGCTCTTGGCAGAGACGGTGACACGGTTGTTAATCTTTTGGCGCAGAACTCGAAAACAAACTCGCATCATAATGAGAAATTGATTAGATTGTAAAAATATCAGCCCGCGCTGGATGTTAGGAAGCCCCTACAGCTTTCTTGTGGGGTTATAATTAGTTTTATGGCCTCCATGCACTTCGGTTTTCACACAGATGTTTTACATGGTTACAGAAATGTTGCAAGCACATTTGCAATGCACCCACTCAGAAATATTGGCTATATTTAGAACACAATGAATCACAAGAAAAAAAAAAACAAAAAAACTTCTTTGTTGGGTCTTGTATGAGATGTGACTTTCATTTGAGTGAAAATGCCTCGTTTTTGTGTTTTTGTTTCAGAAAAGTTTCATATTCACTGGGTAACATTTTGAATATAAATCAACAGGGAAAATTCATGTAGTTTTCATGTCAGGCCACTGGTTGGTGCTTTTATTTGTTTCAATAATGAAACCACACACACGTGTGCAGAGAAGAATAAGCTATAAACATTAACACTGGGGACAGATAACATATAGATGGATGACCATGTTGGATTGTTATTACGGTGACACTAAACTATACGAACTATAAAAAGTCTCAGGAGAATATAGCCTGGGAGCCATGACACTCTGGAGGCAAACGTTGTTGTTGTCTGTTTTGTTGCCATTTCCCACATTTCCTCAGAGATGGAGCATTTTCGAAAAGTTCCCCTGTGGGATCCTTTCAAAAAAAGTTGCATTTCCAGTAGCTCTGTGCACCAGAAGCAGGACTCCATCGTATATGGTACCGATTTGAATAATTTTCTGAATGATTTCCTGCATTTATGTGTGTGTATGGCGTGTTCATTATTACACATATATTTAGTTTACATTTTTAACATGATTTCTATATAGGCTGAGATTTGGGCTGGTTTTAAGTGAGGTGTGTGGGTTTTACCTTGTTTGGGCTAAAAACAGTGAGTCACATCTGGCAACCCTGGTGCTGTCCGGCTTGCCATGCGTTAATAGCGTCTTCACCGTGACTTCCCGTTGTCTTCTGTGCTCTTGGGACCGTGAACATCCAGTAAAATCATATTGAGCATCAAGACCTGTGGTGTAAATGGAGTTAAAGACCCGGGGATAAACTGAGGGCTTCAATATACTGGGAGGCAGAGCTGCAAAGACACACAAGACAATGATCAAGTGTATTCAGAGAAGGACATGAGGGTAAAAAAACAAACAAAAAAAAAAAAACACACACACTGAACACAGGCAGTGAAAGCTCCGCCAGACATCATGAAACATGAGGGAATACAAGACATGAAGACACGGGCCAGACAGAACCATGACAAAAGCGAGATTAATAAGGTGGGCCTTCAGTGACTTGTGATAAATATCCCTCGAGTCCACAGTCCTCAGCTCCTTTTGGAAGATCATTCCAAAATCTGGAGCAACAACCTCGAAAGCACAATCTCCTTTTGTTTTCTGCCTTGCAGAAGAACCCAGACTTCTTGTCCTGCTGGAGTTATGAGCCTTCAGCAGCTCTTTGATGTAAACAGGACGTTTACCAGAAACCTTCAGAAAAAAATCGCAAGAATATTGACCTGGATACGGAAACTAACTGGAAGCTTTGGACATACTTTAAAAAGCAGAGGCATCCAACACATTTCCGTTCAGGGGTCACGTGCAGCTCTATTTCATCTTGAGTGGCACAGACCAGTTAGATAGTACCATGATAACCTTTACATTTAAACTTTCAAGTTTCTCTTTTGTAGTAGTGCAGAGTGTAGCTGCTCCTCAAAGCCTCTAAAATATGTGTATGATGTCCATCACTATTTGTCACTGTCTAATTTTGTCTAAACTCATATTTGTTTTACCGAAATACAGCAAACTATCAGCTCGAGTACTCAACTCGCACCTGACTTCCGAGTTTGTATTGCACCCATTAACAAGCAACATGATTGGTCAATTTATACCATGTGGTATATACTATTTGAAAGGCGGCCTCTGATTGGTTCGTAATTCTCTGACTCAATTTGACACGTTCAAATGCTGAAACGGTGAGGAGGAATTGCTTTGGATCACCACCCAAAAGAACCATTTCTGCCTAAAACCATGAACACCATTCATGATTAGGTCTGTCGGGGACTTGAGGAGGAAAATCAACCCCAGGTTTGACCTGCAGGGTAGGGCGAGCACAATGTGGCAAAGAAAACTTCCGAAGAGATAAAAGATGAACTCCAAGGTCAATGTCGAGCTGTGTGTCATCACACCATCTGTCGTTTTATGAGCGTCTGTGGTCTCCATGTAAGGAAACCCACAAGGACCCGACTCTTCTAAAGAAAATACCAGATGAGACTGAATGGGAGATTACTGCTAAGTCACCTCAGGTGTATGTTCAGACAAAAAGGACACAGAGAACTTTTTCTGAAATAGCCGTGTGTGAGCCCTGGATCTTGATTTGCTTAATCTGAAACAGTTACAGTGTGGAAAGAACTGGGGAAAAAAATGCCGTCTGACCTTCAAACCTAAGAAAGGTGGAGCAGTTTGCTCAGGAAGAGTGGGTTAAACTACCTGCTGACTGGTGCAGAAGTCTGTCTGAGAGCTGCACAGATCAGAAAATCAGCTGCAGACTAAAGACGGAGACGAAAAAGAAAGATACCATTGTCCACACCATTGGATGTGGTGCTACAACATATTTAATATTTTCAATATGAGTCACGATTGCATTGAATATGGAGCAAATTGAATGTGTTCATTCAGATTCAACTCGGAATAGTTTGGACTGTAGGAGTAATCGCTAAACAGAAATAAAGTCTAATTTATTTTTTAAAGAAAGTTTAAGATAGATTGATTCAAATAGTGATCACACACAGCAGCAGAGTGACTCTCCAGTAACGTGTCTGTGAAATATATAAGAATGTCATGCATTGCCCTTTAAAAGGAACAAATATGAACATGATGGAATACAATACATATTTAAAATACTTACTATTTTTCCCCAGAACATCATTTTAACATTGTAGTCTACATTATGTTATGCTCTAATGGCAGCAAGATAAAAAGATATAAAACAAAACAATCTGGTTTTATTGAAAGTGAGATATTGATAAAATGACACTATATAAAAATACTAATGCAATCAAATCAATGCTGTGTGACCATTCACTGGAGTCTTTATTGATATAAAACTTCTTCTCTTCTGGTTCAGCCAGACACTGTGGCCTCAGACCCCATACACCGACACACAGAAATCTGCAGCAATTCAGGATTTTCACCTTGTCTCACCCGACTGATGTCAACCAGGGTCCCTTTGGCTTCTCGCATTGGAGACATATGATTGCTCCCATGTTGATCTGCCGCTGCGTGTCAGTCTGGTCGCGGCCTTCATCTACACGACAGTGATTTGTGGTGGCAATGATACTTTTGTAAACATTCCAGCTTTTGTGTAACTACTTCTTTCCATTTAAAGGCATCTGCATGTTTTGGCCACTGCAATCGCGGGTCTCTGAAGTCTCTTCTGTAACTAAATTAATGAGTTTAAAAAAAAAAAAACAATTTGGTACAGAACAGTCCAGTTGAAACAAGAAAACATGCCACCAATCAAAAACATGGGCCACACAATAATTAAGCAGGTGCCATCAGTCAAAGAAACATCCAGAAGAATCCTGGTGCCCTGTGATTCTTCCCAGTGACCAATAGATATTCACTAAGTCACACACGGAACTGGAAAAAAAAAAAAACAAGCGTGTCAGTTTCAAATAAAAAAGAAATCCCTAAAAAATGGCAGGAAAAATAGCAAAAGTGCTTACAAAAGAGATATAAATGTGGGTCCTTAGTGTGGCCATAAGACTCTACAGCTCCTCCCAGTAAATTATTGTTGCTGTGTTTTGGTTGATTTAATACTTTTTGTTCTTATATGTGTCACATTAAGCATTGTACATATTAATATTTACAATAACTTAAGTAATTACTATCTTATCTTAATTGATATTCATCTTTGTTTGTGTTTACTCTTTGTGGAGAAATACTTCAAGGAATTTCTGGGATTAATAAAGTATCTCTATTCTGTTCTATTCTATTCTATTGAAATTGTCTGAAAAATGTTAAAGAAGAAAGATGAAGCCAATAAAATCAGGTTGTAAAACAGCTGAAAAGGTAATGAGATATTTACCATCCTAAATTGTAATTGAAACTTCATAAAAATTACACAATATTACCGTTTGTTTGGTTTTTCTTTAACAAGTTTCAAAACTACTGTATATATCACAATTTAGACGCTGTGTGAGCCTCAGTAAATCATATTTTAATCCATATTTGCAGCCCTGCTAATCTCAATTGTCATGTTAAGGTGATATAGAAGACCATTTTCAGTGTTTTTGTTTTTTAGTCCATTAATTCACGATGTTAATCTCTCATTTTCCAAAACAGTATTGAATTACTGTGGAAAAAAGGGAGATTTTGAATGAACAACTTTAACATGTTCTTGCAA
The DNA here is from genome assembly GCA_900302745.1 of Parablennius parvicornis. Taxonomy (NCBI): domain Eukaryota; kingdom Metazoa; phylum Chordata; class Actinopteri; order Blenniiformes; family Blenniidae; genus Parablennius; species Parablennius parvicornis. The sequence goes on along the minus strand of OMNM01002920.1, from coordinate 1,895 downwards.
TATGGCCTCCTCTGAGCCTGGTTCTGCAGGTTTATTCCTATGAAAAAGGAGTTTTTCTTTTCCAGAGTCACTTGTTCATGTGGAATTGTTGGGTTTTCTCTATAAAACTGATTTGAATTGTTGTATTTTCTAAATACAGTTGAATTGAATTTTACAACAAACACCGAAAAATACAGCAACTTTTATTACAACATTCTGAAAAAACTCAAGAAAAAGCTGACATTTTGCCTACAACAATCACAGAAAAGGCCTGCAAGCGACTGACGTGCTGTGATAAAGAAAAATCTGTGTTATTCACTGTCGTGCTAATACTGTGGATAGTTTAGTTAGTGTGCTTATTGTAAGGTTTTTGTCCTGGGATTTCTTCCAGCTTGACATTCCTGATGATGCAAAACATTCTCAACACTGTTTTGGATGAAATTCTGCCAAGTTTTAATTCTGACGTGTAGAATTAGCTCAGAAATGGAAGACAAATGGTTTCACTGTTTGTGTCCAAATGAATCCGTCTCCTTTCTGGTTTCATCTCCGAGGAGAGTTGATTCCTCCAGATGCAGTCATTCTTACTTTAAAATCAGAAGAAAAAAAAAATGAGAAGGCATACTTCCATTGAAGTCATTCATCTCCAGAAAATAAAAACTGATGAGGATTTGTTTTTAAAGTGTGTGAACTTGAAAAGAGTTGGAGGCTCATTCTCTGTAAAAGTATCAGTCAACATGTCGATATGCTTGGTTGGCATTTTTCAGCTCTTGTACATGCGCTGGCATATTGATTGTCATCAGGGCACATCCTTCTTAATGTTGCTCATGCCAGCTTACTCTGCCGAAGGCCGATTTTCAACATGCAGCCGTCTGAATTCAAACAGAGCTTTGCAAAAACGCAATTTAAAAAATAGATCAAAACTGAAACACACCTTTCTTATTAGTTGCAGTCAACTACTCACTGAAGTCAAATTTAAAGCAGTGTCTGATAGACAAAACTCAGAGAATCCAACATTAATGTGGAGTGAAAACAACCCCCATAATGTAACAAAAGTTGTGTGTTTTAGCTTGAAAATGCTGTCGTGTAAAGCTCACTTTTTCTCAGGTTGACTGTGCGTGGCTGAAATGTAAGATAAACACTTAGATTCCTTGCAATACTTTTATGCGCACTTTTCTTTCTTGACCCAGCATGTCAAACTCAATGCAGCTGATGAATGTCAAGAATTTTGTCTCTGAAGGTTTTAGCATGCTGTTTTATTAGACAATATCACTATATGTTGTGCTATATCAAACCACTCTTGCAGTCCAGAACTCCAGTACACTCAAATTTAAATGCATTTACTTTCCATGTAAACACACAGTCAATTTGTAATAAAATGATTTGGACAGAACAAACCAATATCCTCAATGTTCAGATCATGAAAGTTTGAAAAGGAAAGCTATAAACAGTGATAAACATTATCCTATATGACATAGACGATACATATGAAGGTTTTCATAGCAACGGTCTGGGATGTAAACATTTGTATAAGTGGAATGTTTGACAAAATAAAAAACAATGTCCTGTAATGTTGCAACTCAACTCAAGTTGTCTATGAAAACAAAATACTAAACATCAGCTGTTATTTTGAGTTTCTTCAAGTTAGATTTGCTTGATATTGTATCTCCTGTAATATTTTTTGTCACTAACTTAGTATTACGCTGTCCTTGAGGACAAATGTTGCGACACTTTCTATGCAGACGCACACGAATCCATGCACAAAGCCTCATGCGTGGTGGAATTTGAACAAATGGCTCATTGACAAATGTGTTAAAGGTATGAATTCATCGTCTCTCATGCAAAGTAGCCACGTGAATTAGAACGGAGCTGGCACGGCTGTTGCCTCCTTACGAGAACGTCAACAAACCCAAGAGCTC
>OMNM01002918.1:0-10294 GCA_900302745.1 Parablennius parvicornis | reverse complement strand
ATTCAGTGATATTTTCAGGTCCGTACCTCCTTTGGTCACTCCTCTTTTCGGCAGTCTCCTAATGGGACTGTTGAAGGTTCGATTCCCACCTCTGATAGTCAAAGTATCCTTGAGCAAGTCATTGAACCTCAAAAGGGAAAATAAAATTCTGTGTTGCAGGTTTTTATATGTTTGGTTAAAAAAAAGAAAACTTTATCGATGCATCTTTTCTCAGTGCAAATGTTTTATCATCTCATCATTTGCCTTATTTTACCCACAGTGGAAAGATCGTTTCCCCAAAGTGGAAGTCTTTTAAAGGTCTGCGGCTTCTGTGGAGGGATAAGATCCGTCTGAACAACGCCATCTGGAGGGCCTGGTTCATTCAGTGTGAGTCCACAACGCCTCTCCTCCACTTCCTGCTCCTCCTCATAACTCCTTCACTGCTGTAGACATAAAATCACCTACTAAAAAGTCAAGTATTTGACCTATTTTATTACAGTACATGTACGTATCCTCTGATTTGTTTTTCTCTGCGTGTTGTTTGCTCAGATGTGGAGAAGAGGAAGAACCCTGTGTGTGGGTTCGTCACCCCGCTGGAGGGCTCAGAGGCAGATGCTCATCGGAAGCCTGAAGTGAGTCACTTCAAGAAAGAGCTGGTTTCTTTTACCCACTTGTCACTTAAAAACACTTGAGTTTGTGTTGTGAATCACCGCCGGATAGAGCTGGGTGTGATATCCTCTGCAGAAAGACTTATTCTTACCCATGTCTCTGGTCTACAGGCGATCATCTTAGAGGGCAGCTACTGGAAGCGAAGGATCGAGGTGGTGATCAAGGAGTATCACAAGTGGAGGATTTACTATAAGAAACGGGTGAGCGCTTCTCTTCACACACTGCATCTTTAAAGGTCCCATATTAAGGAAAATCTGCTTTATAATGGTTTTCAAATGGTAATGTGTCCCCATAGCCTGAGTATGAGACCCCAGAAATGAAGAAAGTCTGTAATTTCCCTCACGTACTTGCTTCAACTTATAACGAATGTGTGACCATTGTTCAATAGTTCCTCTGCACGTGCGTGAGTAGATGGACAATCGCAACAATGGTGGCCTCCAGAGTGCCATGGCTCCCAGTCCATATTCTCCTGGGACTTGGTAGTTTTATAGTTGCGAGTCACAGTAATAGCAATCCCACTTCATCGTCTGGCCATACGAATGTCTGTGTGCTCGCCAGTGTTAGTGTTTATAGCGTGTTGCTTTCATGTGTGTGTTTTTCATGACAAAAACAAACACACCCACTGGTGGTCCTACATGAAAAATATAATATTATAGATTTATTGTTGTTCATGTAGTTTTCTTGAAGTTTACACGGATACATTGGTGTCATTTTGGTGACATTGTTTTGAATACAAAACTTTTTCTAAAATAAACACGCAGAGGCAAGCAGTAGTCTGTAAAGTGCTTTAGATAGATGTTCCTCTTCTTGTAAACAGGAGTGAAGAAAATAGTAACCATTACCACAACAGCTTCGGCTGATGGTAAAACTAACATTTGGCTCCTGAGCACTACAGAAAGAGACAGCAGCTTTACAACTGTTCCACGTATGATAGGAACAGTTGTGATGGGCACGTTACAATTTAAAAGTAAAGGCATTCCAATTAAGATCTATTACCAAAGTCTCTTTCACCGTTGGAACAGATATTTTGAATGAAAGCGACTAATCAGCATTCTAATTCATTGTTGTTTTCTTTTGCAGCTTCAGAAAAAGAAGGATGACATTCTTTCCATGCTGCAGGAGGTGAGTTGAAGCTTCCTCGTCATGTTTCGATCAAGTGTCTTCCTGTAGGACATTTGATCGTATTAATAGACGATGTTGACTGCTGGCCGACTGAACCAGCCACCACTGCGAGCGCTGCTTTTTGACCTACTAGCTTTGTTTACGTTTCAATGCAACATCTGATCATCAAAGTCCTCTCAGGATCTAATTTTAGCAGGAGGCGTTAGCTTCCCTCGGTAAAGTCGAAAGCAAAAGAGGAGAGAAAGAAGGAAACGTGGAAAAAGTGGAACCATGCGTCATGCCCTGATATTGGCAGGCGGTTGACCTACATTCACTTACCAACGAATTGAACGTTTGAAAAAAGAAAAAAAAAATCCATATTCAGGTGAAATAGCCGCAAAATTTAATGTAATTTAATCAAATCTGACCTACTTCCCGCGGTGCTTTGTGCGGCGCTGAGGCAGCGACTTCAACTGTGACGCCAAGAGAGGCGGAAAGAGGGGAGCACCTCATTCATGATAATATTCACATGAGAATGTGACACGTGCCCTCAGCCGTCCCTCTGGAAGCCCACAACCCAAAACACAGTCACAATCCTGCAGATTAGCTCTGCTCTGTTGATGTTGATGTTGTTGTGCAGCTCTTGAAAGGATACTTATCAGGTCAAAGATCACTAAACCAGGTTTTTATTGTTTTAGTGAGCGTTCCTGGTCTTATCTCTCACAGATAAGGCTTGTTTTTCCTGTTGCTTTTGTTTGTGTCATATATTTTACAGCTTATAAGTTATTTTAGCAAATTTGTAGCGTTAAAAACTTTATTGCACCACCAGTCATATTTCATAACTCATGGTGAATTGAAGTGAACTAAAGAATATTAAAACATAGCGCTAATTAATTCAACAAATGTTCTTTTATATAATAGAATGGCATAAACAACATGAGCTTGGATCTTTTTGCTTTAGCAAAGCATTTCATTTCACATATAATGGAAAAAATATAAATTGCAAATGACACTGTTTTCAAACATACATGAGTTGTATTATGGTTGTTTTGCTCTGGTAAATAATATATTTTATTGCAAATCAGTTGTAATAAATGACGTATAGGTGATATTCAAGAGAGGATAAAGACAATTTTGAACATTTTTAAATGAGAATTAGTGAACTAAATACGATTTTACTCAGTTGTATGCCTTCTTGCACTAGGTTTGATTGCGTATTTTTCATGTACTGTTTGTTCAGTGCCTCAATTCACAGATATTGTAAGCCCTGTTTACCGAACAGTGTTTTCAAGTGTAAACGCAAAACTTCACTTATGTTTTGGGTGTCTTTTTCCACCGCAACGGTGCTCGCAGTTATTGAAAAAAAGAACTTTTCAAAAAAGCTCAGACTTGGATAAACTGGGGAAAGCATACCTTTTCTGAAAATGCTCGAGCTCTGTCTCAGTGGAAACGGCGGTAATGCAGCTACTGTACATACACACCACGATGTAGTAGATAGTTCTTCTGTACATGCTTGATTAGAAAGACAATAACAATGTTTGCCTCCAGAGTGTCATGACTCTCAGTCCTTTTTCTCCTATGACTTAGTAGTTTTGTCATTTACAGTCACTGGAAAAATAATCCAACACATTTCTCTATACTCCCATTGGTTGACCTCTGGGCCCAATTCTTCTGTCCCATTTACAATATTAATACGTTTCAACTTTCAACTGATTTCAATCGAGTCTTGCTTTGATTTGTCTTTAGTAACCAAATTAAGTCTACTTAAATTAACAAGGTAAGACCTTGTAAAATAAATGATTCAATACACAGTGAGGTTCTCAAAAAAACGTTTTAATCTTGTGTATGTAAAAGTGTATGGCTCTTCTTTTTTTAATTTTAAAAACTTCTCTATCCACTTCAATCAAAAGTTATTTAACACCTGTGTTAACCCTTCTTGTTCCAGTCTCCAGACCGTGGTCAGGAGACAGAGGAGAGACTAACTTCTGCTGCGGGATCGAACCGGTCCTGAGCTTTAGGGTTTAACTCCCTCGCTTCACAGCAGTCGTGAAGCAGGAATCAAAACCTGGAGCATTTATTTGTCAGTAACTATTCATGTACAGCTTCTTGCGAGACGTGCTTCGACCTCCCGCTCCTCTCCCTCATGCCATCGCTTGTTTTTCTGCTGCTTATTCAAACGTTCATCCATCTTTCATGGTTGAGATTCACTGACTTAGATGACTGTACCTTAAAAAGTTGACAATGTCATAGTGATACTATTGATTTCCAGCCCGTGGCTGACTGCTGACATCTGCAGACTTTGATAAAGTCAAAGGAAGTTTGTCAAGAACCATGTGAAGATAGCTAGAAAATCTTTATTTTTGACAAGATTTAACACATTTAAAGCATTAGCACATGATAACGTCAGTGTGTCTGGTTACCTAATAGTAATATCTTGCCCGATGACAGTAACTGCATTGAATGACGAAAGATTACATGATCATTGAGTGATTGTACACTTCAGATTGTGGAGTTTGGGTCAATCCGTTTATTTTTAGACTTAATAAACAGGATAGAGTTTTTTATTTTTTTGCTTGACAGTGTAAAGCTGAATCAGGATTAGAGGACAAAGGTCAGGATTGATTTGTCGATTCAGTTTCTACATCGTTCAGAGGACTGCGCGGTCGTCTACAAGGGGAAGCGAACTATATGAGATGGACTGCGAATCATTTGTGACATTTTAGACACGCACACATGCTTTTTGTGTGAGACAACACTATATTTATCGGGGAGGATATGCTCACATAATTATTAATAATGGCACATAAATTGATACACTTTAACCAAAGTTCTGAGCTGGAGATGAAATCATTCTTATATTATAAAACTGGTTCTTTTTCTGGCTGCGTTTCCTTTTAAAACTTTAATTTCAGATCTGTTATTGTCACCTGATTTGATGCACTGTATTTCAGAAGAGGTTAAAACAAGGAGTGAGTCACTTTGCAGAGTGAAGAAGAAAAAGTAAATTTGCCTTCTAATTTTAAAAATTAAGAAAAACAATCTGCTGTGGTTACTGCTCAGCTTACATGTGCTGCGTTCTGTCAGAGAGAAACAAGCAAACAGCAAACACACATTGCACTTTGATCACAAAGGATTTCCTGTTGACTTCCTGTCATCTTAAGTGCTCAGCTTTTGGGTAAATGTTCGCCTGTTTGTGTCCTTTAAAAAAAATTATCTCTTCTGTTTACATTTATTTTAATCCATGGGTTCCAAATGAAGGTTCATTTAACCCTATATGTGACACAGTTGCAGGAAACCCCCACATACAATGTAAATCCTGCCAGTCGGAAGTGAGACATTATGCCGCGCTCACATGCACGCTGGTGTATATTTCTCTGTCTAAGCGGCAGCAGCATCAGTCGGAGGCGGCAGAGTCTTCAGGTTCTCCTGCTGGAGGTCCACGTGTGTGTGTAACTCTCAGAATCAGGTCAGGGACAAAAGGCTGCCGCTTTTATTGAAATGGTGGGACATCAAAAATAAAGAAATGAACAAAGCCGACATAATGATAACCTCTAAGGGGCTTGTGTTTTTGAACAATGTGTCAAAAGTGCTTTTTCATTATGCACTGTGCGATGCACACACACACACACACACACACACACCCACACACACACACACACACACACTCTCACACACGCATATGCACGCGACAATCTTACCTCATTTCTACTTGGACACACTTACACTGGAAGAGGGGATGTCGTGGGTTCAGACGTAATCAAGACAGTTTCCGGCTGGATCTGGGCTTCCCTATAAATGCAGCCCTAGGTTTAGAAGTTCAGAGTAAAGGAGTGAATCAGGGTGAAGCGTCTGCACGAGAGGGTAGCATCCGCAGCTTCAGCTTCTGTGAGTTTTCCTCAAGAGGAAACAGGCGGAAAATGATTTGTCTTTTGGACGGCTCGATGCAGGATATGGACATTTTATTCTTGTTCTTTTAATATTTGTGTGGTGATTATTTGAGATTTATGTTTTTAAAAGTTTTCCCTTGTGCAATAAATGTGCTGTGCTCCTTCCGCTGGACATCAGATGTTGCACATGTACAGATGGAGAGAACCAAACGCCATCAGTTTGCATTCAGGACCTTTCAGTCTGCAGACCTCTGATTGATCTGTTGTACCAGAGACGCGTCTTGATTCCTGTCCCGCTTTGCTTCGCAGGGTCCGATCTGTCAGGCCAAGCTGGACAAACGCTCCTACCAGACCTACCAGGAGCCTGAGGCCGCCCCGGTGGAGGCCCACATGTTCGACCTGGACTGCCTGCTGTCCGACATCTCCGACACCCTGTTCACTATGACGCAGAAACCCTGTCCCTGGGCCAGCGACCGGCACAACAGTGAGTCTCATCCACAACCACTGACATAGTTGAAATGACTCTTCTTGATTCATTTGCTTTCAACGATCTGCACTTCTGTTCATATGTTTGAATTGTTGGTTCAGGCCTGTTATAAGAAAAAGTTCATCAGCATTCACAGACTTAAGAAGCTTTTCTCGTAAAAGCTATATTATATCATAACTCTTTAGAAACAAGCTGATCTTTTATTCATTTGCTTAAAAATGATAAACCTTTTTGTTCCTTCATTCTGTGGAGTCTCTGCTTTCCTTTGTACAGTTACTCATGGAATTTATCATTTGCTGAGTCAGAAGGTGTGGCTGCAGAATATATTCCAATAATATTGCCATTGCAAGATTCCGTAACTTTTGTAAGGTACTTCTTTGTAAAAGAGCAAAGATTTTTGTTAATAAGAATTGTTACATGCGTTTATTAAATGCATTAAGTACAGATACATCTGCACAAACTCCAACTATAACTACATCTAACCCTGCGCTTTATTCCCCTTCAGCATACACCAGCAATGCCGACATCATTCAGCCAGGCCTGACTCCTCTGCAACCCAACCTGGAGGATTTCATGGACATACCAGGTACTCATCCTCTCCTCTGAGTCCAAACTGACACGTGATGGATGATTTGGTGCAGAAGTGTGTGATTTTAATTGAAAGACCTATCTAACACTCTTTAGAAAATCTTCACAAAGTCACACATCTCATATCAATGTGGTCATATCGTTTTCCAACAATTTATAGTGAAATTAATGCCCTGAATGTAACCATACAAAATTCCCTGAAATGCACTAGAGTAATGACACACGTGTTGTCTTTTTTTTTTTTTTTTTACAAATATGCATTATAACTATTGTCATTGTATTACAGATCAGCATTCAACTTATATCAAAGACAAATTCACAATCACAGAAATATGACTATGAAAGAATATTCCAAATGAAAACAATTAAGGAACTTAAATTAGAAATATTTTATTGATAACGGCCATAATCATGGTGGCTACAGGGCAGAAGTCAGAAAGTTGAAAGTCAATGAAAAATAAGGAAAAAGCCAATAAACGGACAGAACTGCAGATTCTTCTGGGAAAAAACTAAAATATGAGTAAAATATAGAAAACAGTCATTCCTGGTGTAAAGGAATAAGAGAAAGAACAAATCTGAAGAAGTGTTACTGCAACATTCTCGTTTACTTTGCCTGTTTTAAGTTAAATCTTTTTGATACATCCTGGAGAATGAGAGGCGGGAAAACGTTAACAGCCTCGGGCAACTTTTTTTTCCTTGCAAATAGGAAACAACGTGCACACAGCCAGAGAGCCAGCGGGCTTCAGGCAGGAAGCCGGCTGGAGTTTAGTTTGTAACTCAGAACCACAGCGACAGCGTGTCTCTCAGCTCTTTTGTGTTACTTTCAGCGAAGCAATCCAGCAGCCCCGTGGCTACACATCAGGCAACATGCTGCCCGCTGCTGTGTGTGTGTGTGTGTGTGTGTGTGTGTGTGTGTGTGTGTGTGTGTGTGTGTGTGTGCAGACGTTACATATTCGAAATAATTAAAATCACACTTTTGATGAAACTTCCTTTCACAATAACTTGAATGTATTCAACCAAAAGACACGCCAGTTTCACTTTTACTGATAATTCAATAGACAAGTTTGGTTTCTTTTGGCTCCAAATAATAATGATGAGAAATGAAACAATTCTGAAGTTCAATAACATCAAACTGAACACACACATGCTAAAAAACAAACACCCATAAACAGACAAAAAAAAAAAAACACACACACAAGGACAAGAAAGTGGGGCAAAACAAAGATAACAAATTCATGAAATAACCAGAAAGTGACAAATCCTGACAAAGAAAGATGCGAAATTATAACGATTAACACAATAAGACAAGCATAACAGCCACAAATGCATAAAAAATACAGAAATACGATACTAAAAGCCCCAAAAAGGACAAAAATAGATAAAAGGTATCACAAAGAGACACAAAATTAAAAGCAAAGAAATATAAAACTTCTATACGAACTATAAAATGAACTATTTTGAATGCAAGATCACAAAGAGATGTAAAAGTCATCAAAAACTATAGTAAATACTCAAAATGACCAACAAACAAGCAAGTAAATACATAATATAGAGAAATAAAGCCACACAAAAGCAACAGAGGTCCATGCAAAGTAAAGAAAAATACCTACAAAATGAGACTCAATGTTTTGAGACAAAGAAACGCAAACTACTAAAATCATAACAAAACTATATGAAATATAATTATATACTAAGAAAAAAACCTTCAACATAGCACAAACCCCCCTACAAACATTAATATAGAAGAACAGAGACAACAAAAAGGGAAACTGACACAAAAAAAAAAACCCCACTCGAAAGATGTTTATTTCTAGGAATGTAAGAAAAGAAGAAAAAAAAACATAAAACTCACAAAAAACGAACCTGAAAAAACGAACTTTATCCACTTTTCCTTCGAGTTTCTTCATGTGACTTGAAAACCAGCCGGTTCCGGTTTCAAGCTCAGGCCCCGCCCTCAAAAAGACTTCCTGCCTTCTGATTGGTAGAGCATCACTCTGACGTTTTAATTAAAAAAAAAAAACTTTATTTTAAAACACGAAAGACACAAAAATTAAAGGAAAAACAAAACAAAACATAAAATCAACCTCAAACACAAAAAAGACAATCCATAAAAATCGTAATGTGATTAATTTTGTGTTTATATTTATTTATATGAGCTTTCACACGTGAAACGCAACTGAAAGTAGAGAAAAAAAGTCCAATTCTTCGTTATTAAAACGAAATCAACAACTACACTAAACAAATGAAATTACGGTTTGTTTTGATGTATTTATTTAGTCTGAATAGGGTCTTTAATTTTAATGAAAAATCTTAAAAAAAAAAAAAATTAGTTACGTAGTCACCAATGCCTATGGACGTGGATGGATGGACGGACTAACAATTAGGAAAAAAAAAAAAAACCCCAAATGAATCAAATGCTTACACTTACAGTTTAAACTTTTTTGACAAGGAAACAGACATGGAAATACTAAAAACTGACAGAAGAAATAACAAATGAAGACAAACACATGTAAAACTACCACGAAGACAAAAACAGGCTTCAAAACCCACTTCAGTGGTCTGCATGTTGTCTAAAACGCTATTATGAATGGAAATAAAGTATTTCTCACCCCACTGATTGTTGAGTGTTTAAACCGGTTCTGACCTGCTTCTGCTTTCCTCCCAGATATTCGGCGCCCTCTGCTGGCGACATCACGTCACTACATAAACAACACATTAAGTCACCCCATGAAGCCCCAGTTTACTCACCTCACACTTTAATGTCTCTCACACGGACTAGAGCTGAAGAAAACAGCTTAATAAGTGTAGTTTAAGGAAAGTTTGAGTATCAGATAACGAAGAACCATCAAAAAGGCATCATCATTTAAGTATTCAAGTACTTTGGTAGTCCCTCGTCATCTCATTGTACCCCAGTAAGTGGTGATTGAAAGTTAAGTGTCTTTACAAGATAAGATCAAACCCTTCATGGCCGTTAATCTTTACAAATGATGACTCTTCTTCCTCTAGTCAGAGCTTTTTTCATCTAAATCTGGTAGATCTTCACATCCAACTGATGTTACTGTTATGTGATTATATAAAGAAGTTCACATTGGGATTAATGAACTATTTCTATTGACCTCTATAATTTAATCCTTGTAACAAAACAACTTTAAATCGAACGAGTTCAAGCAGAAAAAACACATTTATTCCTGAAGATTTTAATTTTAAAAGTAAACTAGTTTACTTTTTTTTTGGTACCATTTTCAAAGAATATAAATGTATTATTATTGACATAAGGGCACTTGTGCTCACATTTCTTAACGATAAAAATATAATTAGTATAAATGTAAATAATGCAAAGGGATTTATTTAGAGAAGAGAACCGACGTTTCAAACGATCACACCGACACACACAAGAGAAGGAATTTTTCTACAACTTTTCCCTCCTTTTTGGTCGTAGGTCGTAATAATACCGTGAAACCTCATTAAGTCAAATATTAATTCAAGATATCTCGATCAACTGGTCACGTTACTGCCCGGCTGCGTTTCTCTTCTCTTCCCGAGGGCCTCGTGTTTCCTCTATCGGTGGCCGCTGTCGCCACCG
>OMNM01002916.1:9770-20565 GCA_900302745.1 Parablennius parvicornis | reverse complement strand
ATTACAGCAACTGTCAAAATAAAAGTCCCAGGAGAATATAAACTGGGAGCCATGACACCACAGAGGAAACTTTATTTTCCGACTACTGAGCATGTGCAGAAGAAATGGTTACTATGGTCATGGTGCACATGCACAGTAGCAGCGTTTCCATGGAGACAGAGCCCGGGCATTCCCTAAAAGTTGGGTTACCAGTGGCTCCCAGCAGCGTTGTCATGGAAACGGACCCCCAGAACGCCATGGAAGTTTTGTGTAAAGTGTCGACAAGATCACAAATGATTTTTGTTTACATCGGAAAGCTACATAAACAATTTCAGGAACTTTCTTGTATTTATTTGAAAACATGTTCTGTGGCTCCGGATGAATTTATTTTATGGAAAGCTTCAGAAATGATGCTCGCTGAGGGACATGTCTGAATTGTAAAATACATTCTTATTCTACAAAAGGTCAAGAATCTCAAGAATAATCTTTATTATTGGTGAATGTTTCTCGCACAAAAAAAAAAAACGAATCCCTCAAAACTTTTTGAACTTGTAAAGGCCATTTTTTTTCCGACAAGTGGAAGTGCTTGTGCTCCGTGTCGCCCCCGTATCAGACAGGATGCCTAAGCGAGGCCGAGCAGGCACGTTCCTGAGCGAGTCTGGATCATATTAATCCAGTGTCTGTGATCAACAGCCGTAGTGCGACTGTAGCACCTTCCACCGCTGCACATTAATCATCTCTGCATGGCTCCCTCCGACCGCCGCTGCATCCGGAATGACAGCCGAGCCTTCCATTGCAGGGATGCAACTAAATTCTCCTTCAGCCTCTGCTGCACCTAAAAGTAATTTCATAAGCGATGAATAATTCAGATGCGGTCTCTTTTAAAGGAAGTAGTTTAAAAGAAAAAAAAAAAAATCAAGCACATCCTTTGTAAACAAATGTCGAAGAGAGAGTTTGCGTCAAAGCGACTCTGCGTGTTAGCGACAGCGTGGCCGCTCATAATTCATTTTAAATAGGCCAGATCTGCACACGCAGGCATGTGGTTGCTTAAAGATTACCACAGCCTTTTTTTTCATAAGAATTAACCGTGACGTTTTGGACATATCTAAAAGATTTGGATGTAATTGCTACAAATTAAAAAAAAAAAAAAAAAAAAAGAAGAAGCTCAAAGCCCCAGACTCCATAATTACTGTGGAAAAAATGTTTTTTGTTTTTTTTTTTTATCTGAAACTCCAATGAAGGAGTGTGCATGCCTCTTCGGTTCGTCGCTTATTAAAACACAAAAGCCGACGTGAGTGGCCATTAGAAAGCTGGCGACGGATTGTGTGAGAACCGAGATGTGCTGACCTGAAGTGCAGCGGAGGCTCGCCGGGAGAAAATACCAAGGAGAAGCGGTGGTAACAAGGTCAGCCATCACACCGGGGGCAGCGCACTGTGAAACAGCCCGCTATTATGTTTGCTGCACTCCATGCAGCTAAATCATGTCGGAGCGACCCGGGATTGGCTGTCAGCGCCTCTGTTTACTCGGTGATGTCAATATTTAGAAGTGTTATTGGGTTTAACATCACCCATTGGGCTGGAACTGGCAGGACGACGTGACCCGGGACCGAAGGTGAAGTGCTTCATTCACAAAAGTGTCAAACGCGCCGACCACGGGCCAAAACCGGCCCTAACTCACACAACAGATATTCTGCTGTTTTCAACAACTCTGCTGCTTTCTTCCGGTTCTCTTGTAACCAGTTTCCTGGAAGCTGTTTGTGTTCATTTTCTGTCCTCACTATGTGTTCTGTATCTTTTTTGTTTTTTTAAATAACTTGAAGGGAAAAATAAGGGAGTTGTTGGTATTTTGAGTGTTTTTGGTTCCTGAGCTAAAAGCTGTTGGAGAGGTCTTCAATTAGATTTACTTCTCTTGCTCCTAAAATCAAAAATACTGTTTCATCAAGTCCAAACAAACCCTGGATTTGAACAAAGATTTAATTTATTGTTGATAAAAAGTTCAACTAACCAAAGTGGGTCCACGTCATGATGTTTATGTTGAGAACTAAGTCAGTCGCAATGAATTCTATGAAACACGTTTACTGCCGATTCACAATGACTCCTGATAATGAACCTCACTGTGGTGTTATGGACACAAAGCTTCATGGAGCTTATTTTATTGATTTGCAGTCAGGTTTACTCTATAAAGAAGAATTTTGACAGATATTTGTCCAAGTCAGAATTGTGAATTTTGTCCCAAAAACTGAAATTCAAGTAAAAAAATTATTTTTTTCCACTCACAAACCTGAAATTAAAGTTGGAAATTCAGACACAATTAATAGTTTTCAAGATGCTATTCTCAGATCTTTTTAAAACAATAAGCCCAGAACAGTAGTTCCTGCTCCATTTTAAAATTCAAAACTTCACCCAGTAGTGTGATTTACGTAATCTAGTGCGACAGGATCTGGATGGGATTGTAAAATTTTTTATTTAGATTGTGGCCTCAAATTGAAATTTCTGTCTCGATCAGCATGTTAATCCAAAGATAATCTCAGGATCTCGTCCATAAGGAGGCTCATAATGGATGAAACTGCATCTTTTCTGTTAAACACCGGGAATTAGGAAGCATGTTTTTTACTTTCCTGAACATCTTTTGCAAAAGTTTACGTTCCATTACAAATGTCTGAGGACCTGAGGAATTTCTTGGAGTCATTTTTGATCCAAAAGAACTCGACCCAGAATCAGATATCATGCGGTGCGACACTACTTTGTGATATTTGGGTAATTATTCACTTCCTGGAAGGTGAGTCTTCACATCAGTCTTTTTGGAAATATTCCTTTTCCAGTATCTGTTAGAGTGTTTGTGAAAAACGGTCAAAGCCGAGTTGCATGATTTACATATCATTTAATAGTTTCACTAAATCATATTGTGTGAAATTCCAGTTTTAATGATGAAAAAAAATAGTTGTGATTAATATTTAAATTCTATTAAAGCAGATGGGAAAGACTACAGAGACTTTGATGCATTTATAACAATGATTTAAAATATGCTGAACAACTCAGTAGAGAGAGACTGATTTGAAAATTATACAAAATAATGCAGAATGTAATGAATATTCAGAATAAAAAATGATTCTTACAATAACAATAATGAAGAAGAATCACAGCATGAATAGTTTATTTAAAAACATACAACTTGCTGTCACGCTATATGATTATGGACTGAATTTATTCAACAATGTTCGAAATATTTCCCGTTTAAAAAAAAATTTTAATTTTACATTTAGGTTGCATTAAGATGTCTCATTCTAATCATTGTCTTTATCATCTGTAATTTAGGAATATGCATAAAGGAACAATCAATGCTTATTGGGATATTTTTGTAGTGAAAGTTATGAAAAAAGTTTCTTGATATCTCCAACAACATCATCGTGTGTGTTATATATTAATTAATTATTTATTTACATCAACCTGGACAACAATCTACAGTCTAATATAATATATGTTGTAATTTCAGTTTTGTTCTGTTCGTCCTTTTGACATGAAAAATGTTTATTTGAACATGAAGCACTCGTGCGAAAGATTTGACGGGAGCCCCCATGAAAACTTCACATTTTCTCCTTCTGCGCCGGCGTGCGGTGAGCAGCCGCCGTCGCCACATAATCAGATGATGTAGCATGTAATGCCATCGATTTATAAATATCAAGAAGAGCATCTGTTGCGGGGGGGATCATTGCAAAGCGTCAAGCTAATTCTCTGTGGCAAACAGGGAGAAGATTTATGAACACGCTCGCCTCCTCTTCTGCTGTGACAAGGAGAGGGATGACCCGCCGCATATCTGCTTCACTTTTAGTGCTTGATAGATGGAGCCATCCAAACATGACTGTACCCAGCTTAATCCTCGGCAAAGGCTGCATGAACTTTATATATCTTCACTATTGACAGCGGTGACTTATTGGAAATGTTGGAAATGTCGCTCCTTTCTCCGCACCCCGCGCTGCTCAGCATAGGTTCACAATGACCTTTGGCTGGCGCTCGATCAGGTGCAGAAGATTTATGAGGACGAGAACGCCGCTCACATTCCCACAATTCTTACGTGTCTCTCATTTGTTTCTTTAAAGGAGGTTGTCTTAGCTGTAATTACGTTCAATAAAGTGATAACTTACATCATGTCTAAAGATCAGCCGCTGAAATGATATTGATTGTGTCGACGCCGGCTTGGCCGTCGGGGGAGATTTCAGATGTCACAATTCAGGCAGTGGAGAAATACTGATCCACTGAAGGACTGCAAGTGTGATTTATACGTATATCTCAGATTTGCATTTGCCGAGTTGAGAGCCACGAGGAAGCTCGAGGCAGCTGAACTTTTAAAATTGAAATCTACGTTCATAGAAGATTGGTGTTGTCCAATAAATGTGTTTGAAATTTAGTCAGAAAAACAATTGCATTCAGAATCTGCAGTGTCTGTGTGAGCTGGACTGGCTCCACCTCACTTCTGGGGCGTCCTTCCAGGTATTGGGACGATTATTATTGTTAGAAAACCTTTAGAAAGTGATTTTACATAATATGACCCCTTTAAAAATCAGCTTGGATTCAATAAAACTGATTCAGAAGGTCACAACAGCTTCTTCAAAGTACTTGATTCCATGACCATGCCGGTGAACTCTTTCATTATTTCCCTGGTTTTTTATCCTCTGTCTTTTTGAACTCTAGACTTTGTTGCTTCAGCTTTAGAGAATCTACTCAGATTAAACATCAAACCTGGTGAATCAATTCGAGCTCTGACGACAAAGCCTCTTCAATCGTTGGTGTTACCGACGTTACAAGAGGCTGCTGGACTGTTGTTGAATAATCATTTTGAACATTTCCACACCTCTGACAGTTCAGCCGTGTTGCCAATACTGCAGCTAAATGAAAATTGGCCCCAGTCCGATGGTGTAGGGTCGAATCAGGACCTCCCCAGTTCAAAACATCTAACATGTGAAGAAGCTACGAGGTCCTCAACCTTTTTTTTTTTTTTTTTTTTAACATCTTGTGTTGCGTCAAACCAATAACACAAGCGTCTAAATGACGTGTACAATAAACAGAATAAGACAATAATGTGGCCACGTCTTACTTGATGTCAAGCAACTTCGTGGTAAAATGAAGGTGGAATAAAAACAATAAAGAGGAGGTTTGAACGCACGTGTTGATTTCAGGATAAAGTGTTCCCCACAAGAAAAAGAGAATAGATGAGTGTTTATTACTCCCCGAACCTGTGAGGTGACATTGTTAAAACAAACACCTTCTTTGTTATTCAACAGCCTTTCAAGGGGCTTGAACTTTTCCCATGATTATTTAGATTTTTTCCAAAACAGAGTCCTTAAAAGTAATGGGATACTGCCACAATCAAATATCAAGCTTGTTCATTTAGAGTGCTCCATGACCTTTTTTTGTTTTGAAACATCCAAGGTCAGCATTGTAAAAGGTCACAGTCTGTCCTTTAAGGTAAAGTCTGCCGGGCTATTTATTTAAAAATTTATTCTTTTTTATTGTTTCGGGGGGAAAAAAAAGAAGCTATTTCTCTACATCTGGTCCACGAGCTGAATAAAGAGATCCTGGGTGAACGTTAAATCAGAACAAATGTAAGCACGATCTGGTCCAGTTGGATTGTTTATACAGTGACTGTCAAAATAAAAGCAGTAAGTCCAAGAGAATATGGACTGGGAGTCATGACACTTTAGAGGAAACATTATTGTCCAGCTACTGAGCATGTGCAGTACCATCATTTCCTCTTGTTTCCATGGAGACGGAATCGGGGTGCTTTCAAAAAGATGGTGTCTCCGTGTTAACGGGAACTAAAACGACTAGATTTTAGAGCTAAAAAAAAACGGAAGAAAAGGTAAAGATTGATAAAAGTCAAACAGAGTCCAATAGAATCCAGTTTCCTGGGATCATATCAACGACTAACTTCTTGCTCCTCGTCTGAAAAGAACTTGTTTGTATAGTATTTCACATGGAGTTTTTCCCTCTGAAGGGTCATTGTGATTCCCTTCATCCCCGCAAATTCCCGGCTCTGCTAAACAATTGGAGCCAGAGAACCACACTTAAATTTCTGCAAGACAAACATACCTTCGGCGGCAGCGTTATTACCTTTTTGTGGTGTAAATCGAATGCAGCTTAGGCTGAGTGATGGACCGCGGCAAGACAAATCTCCGTCCTCTGAAAAGTGCTGACTTTAAGGCAAAAAATGGTAATAGATTCTCAAAGTGAGGGGCCATTACTGGGGCGGCATGCAAATGACGGGTGAAGAAATAATCTACAAGGTGTTATTGAGCCTTTGGTTTAAGCAGGAAGAGGAGGAGGCCTCTCTCCATTCCCCGCCGAGGCAGCCCTATGTGCGGCTTGTAATTAGATATTGATTCACTCTGTCGATGAGTATTTCAAAGTAGTGTCCTCCTCCTGAAGAGAACGGGACGCATAAAAGTCTGAATGCATCTTGTTAGGACTAAAATCTAATATCTTCATACAGGTGTGAGATTGCTACAGTGCCGAGTGAATAATGGAGAGAAAGAGCAACTGGTAATTTGGTGGCGGGGAACTGATGGTTTCAGTGTCCTTGAGAAAGGCTTTCACATCCAAACGTGTCGAGCTCTCACAATGTCGACTGAATGCCCAAATGTTTTTCAAGCTTTTCGTTCCTTCACAAAAAGAGTTGTGGAGTTATGAAGGCCGTGCGGTGCAGTGGAGTTTGCATGTTTCCCGACACGCGTGCCAGTTCGATTGTTCACCCTGAAGGGAGGAACGTTCCGTCAACACACTTGTGTGGAGCGTCAACACAGACGCTCCACTCCGCGTGGAGCGTCTGAATAAGACATTAAAGTCTCAGATCCGCGTGCAGAGATTCATGGTCTGACCCTCTTTTTGCCTGCAGGGTGGGAGGTTCTCTAAACCTCCGCAGGATTTTCTCCCTTTGAACTGCTCTTTGGCAAGAAGCCACATCTGGGGTTGAACTTATTGAAAGAGAAACTGGGAGGACAGTGAACGCCTGAACATTTTTTAAATCCGCTAATTCAGTATTGCAGAGGAGAAAAGTCCACAAAACTCGGCGGATGTTGTTGGAACGTGAACGTTGACCACAAAGTGTTACATCCAGGGAGTTTAATCCCGCTAATCCCCCGTCGCTCCATTGTGAAGACAATCTCTATTGTACCAAAGCAAAATTAAGATTAGTCCTGTTTATTATTTAAATAGCTGCACAGCACTTATCTAAATCTAACTTATCATGATTGGTCGGCTCTTGTAACAATATCAAGTTCATAAAGTTCATAAAAGAAATGTCGTGTTTTAAGGTTTTTGCAGTAAATTTAGAATTGTACTTGATCTTTTTTATTTCTGTTTTCCTCTATTTTTCTTTCCAACATTTAGTCTACCTGTTGTCACAATAGAGCAAATCAAAAACATTAAGCTCTGTTGTAGCAATTAATGCAAATTCTATCCAGTTTCCTGTCTAATCATTAAAAGTGTCAGAATAATAACTGACGGTAAACACAACTTTAACATGCCTCTCTTACTGCTCAATATCATTTCAACAATACGGAATGTATTTTCAATGCTATGACAGAGTATTCACAATATTACTATTGTGGGAATACAGTGAGCACAAAGGGCAGACTGAGGTGATACATACAGTAAACCTGTGTGAAAGTGATTCAAGTGAATATAATAGGTGAGAAATATTATAAATGTGACATGAGTCTGACATTTTCAATTGGTGCTTGAAGATGTTCATATGCAGCGCTATTAAATACCAGTCATTGATGTTAGTGTCAAATCCATAATAAGAAACCTGTAAAATGGCAATTCTTTATTTACGGTCATTACTACACTGTGTGTTGCTACTTTAACAACTTCAGGCAACATGAAGAAGACTGACAACATTTTAAAGGTCAAAGTGTTTGTGGATTGTAGATCTCTCATCACATGCATCTGCAGCAGGTTAAACAACCTGCGAGTATTCACTGTCAGAGAGAGGAAATGAAATATTGTTCACACCAGAAGTCTTTGCCCTCCATAAAGTCACCACTACCGAACAGGAAAAAAAAAAAAAATAACAAAGACGGATGAATGGAAATCAGCATGCTTTGCAGTGTGAGTGTGGATAGTAATTCACAATGTGTCAAAATCTTCACCTTGAGAGTGAGGCAGTCGGGTTTGAGTCTCCAAGAATCCAGCGTGAACACGAGTCATGATTGCACTTCAAGTTCCAAAAAAAACCCAAAAAATAAAATAAACCCCAGACAGACAGTCTATTGTGTCATCGCAGGACAGAAAGGATGTTTTCCCCTTTTATTGTGCATCGTATTCTGATGTGTGAATGAAAACTAAACAACGCCGGGGAAAGCGATTATCTAAATGTGCTGCATTATTTGAAATTGCATAGCTATCTGCTCCGTCTGCCGCACTCACAGATCTGTGTTAACAAGTTTTGTTGATAGAGTTTGGGGGGGTAAATAATTGGCGGGTGCTATGCAAGTGCTGAATATTAACGTCTGCGACTGAAGTCGGGGCCTGTGATGTGATATCTCGTCCCCTCGCGCGGCGGTTGGCGGCCGCTCGGGCTCGTCGCTCACACCTTTCATTGGTCTCCACGCGCTTAAGCTGATGTATCTGTTGTATAAAACTAAACAGACGGGCGGAGCTTTAACTGGGTGATTTAGTCGGGCGCTGAGTCAGCAGCCTGTCCATCCTAATGGCTTTCAGTTAGCGCACCGCTTAAACCCAAGAATTAGGACCCGTTTTTAAAATGGAGTGAGTGTCTTGCATTGGCAGATTCAAAACAGGATTTCTTTTATTTATTTATAAGTTCACATTTAGGGTAGCTGCGGTTAAATAAATGATAAAGAAGGGCGGTTCTATGCATTATGGGTTATGATCAGTGTTGTGCACAAGTCATTGATTACTATTATTAGATTATTAATTGAGTTTTGTAACTTGTTACTTACTTGTTACAGCCTTTCAAGTCTGAAACAGGAAGTTCGTCTTTTGGTTTTTCTTTTTCCACCTGACTCGCACCTTTTTTATTGGTTGGACTTGTGTTTCGCTAACTGCTAAAGTGTTGTTGTTATTAGCCCAAAGGTCAGTTCCTGTTCCTGAATGTTTAAGCCCACGTTCAGTAAATACGTTATCATGTAGAAGCACATCTGGTCACATTTCATGAGGAAATTAAAAAGTATTTAAGCAAAAGGTAGATTGATGAAGCAAAAACTAAACAAGTGACACCATCCCTTGAGTGCTCACATTACACAAGGTGTTTGCCAAAAATCAACATTTAAAGGGAAAAACAAGCCGGTGTTTCTTTGCAGGAAATCATGACATGATGTCCAAACAGACCTGACACTTTATGGCATCGCCTCCAAAAGACTCCCAAGGCTGCGGAATCTTTCACCACCATTGGCAGCAGTTGTAACGTGGAGCCTCGATGGATCTTGTTTGTCCAGCACATCCCTCAGAGGCTTGATTATTTTGATATTTGGCTGGTTGTTATGTTTCTGAAATCATCGCTAGAGTACTTTTGGATTGTAGCAGGGACCGTTCCCTCCACTGGGTGCACAATAACTATGACAACACTTCATTAGAAGACAGAAACTGGACCTAATGTTTCCCAGCAGTTTTTTATTTTTTCCACAGCTCAAAGCTTAGACACATGTTAGAGTTACAGTACACAATTTACTAAACAAAGCCAAGAGATAGAAAAGAAACACTAACAACTAACTTTCATTTGTCATAGCACATATCTGATGCAGCTTCGACTCTGTTAAATTGTCTTTGAATTAAAAAGGTGCCTTTTTCTTTTCTTTTTTTTTTCTTTTTTGCACAACCTGATTAAAATGAGCATTTTGAATGTTTATGCAACAGCAGCTGTTCACTGGTTAACGGTTTACTCAAAGTAACATCACAGTCCATCTGGTTGGTGATACATTGTGGCTCAAAGCCAGAATTGAATTGAATAAACCCAACCTCTGATCAGGGCTCGCCACTCAGAATAAATTCACTTTAATGAATCTTGTTAGGCGATGAACTCCTGAACACGGTCTAACTCATCTTTCCAGAATTATGATGAGTGTTGTAGATTATTCAGTATATGTCCATTAGAATGTAATGATGTTATTAAATGTGTTTCTCTGCATGTGGGTTCATCAGCACGTTGTTGGGACGACAGATACTTTACATATAAATTTGTTCATTTTCAATAGCTCCACATCAACTGCCATCTCTTCTGTTGTTTATTTTTCCCCACATCATCTCTCATACTGAGATTTCTTTTTCTTTAATGTCGTGTGGAGCTCTAATACATCTGATAACTTCCAGTTACACGTCCGTTTGTTCTGGGCCTCAGGACGGTGGCCCAGAAGGGACATCAGCACAACACAACTGCAAACACCGCAGCACAACAACAAAAAGCAACCACACAACAACACAAAGCCACAACACAACAATATAAAGTATTGAAAGTGCACAGTGGTTAGAGGAGAGACTTTGTTTCCAGGGGACAATATTGTATGACGGACTAGCAGTCTGAGAAACCAACCTCTATGGAACCAATGGGCCTTGTGTCTGGGGACAATATTTTTTTGACGGAATGTTGGACGGAAGACTACAAAAATAACATTATGACAATTTCAAAACGGTGACCAACAATAGAGATTTTCTGAAGACAATCATCATGCAGCAGCGTTTTACTTATGAGTCATTGAACTCTTAATCAAAATAGTCCCAGCCCGCTTCTGTTTTTTTTTTTTTTTTTTTTTTTTTTTTTTTTTTTTTTTTTTTTTTTTTTTTTTTTTTTGTTGTTTTGTGT
>OMNM01002915.1:14821-24889 GCA_900302745.1 Parablennius parvicornis | reverse complement strand
GGGGGGGGGGTGAGGAAAGAGAATAGATGGAAGTGGAGGGGAGGACAGGAGGCTGGTAGAAGACTTTACCTTGACTTTACAATGATTGTGTACGTGAGGGAACATGGAGGAACATCTCATGATGCTGGGAGCCGTACTGGACTTCTCTCACCGCTTTATTGACCTTGGGGCTAAGCCCCGCCCCAAAGCAAACTGACCACCAACTGCCTGGACTTGGACAATCTCCACTCCGTAGAGAAGTAATAGAGCTGGTGACACTTTTGTTGTTTTGTAGGATATTTAGGAAATCAGCCTGACCTTCTCTCTCTCTGTCTCTGTACGGAGGTCAGGTTTCCATCCACTGAGAAGTGTTCTAGTATTACCCACACCAGCCTTCAGTGATCCTTCCAGCTCCTGATATTTTATTCATGCAGTGTATGGAAGCTGCATTAGCTTCTGATCATGAGCAGTTCGTGGTCATTGTTCCAGTTCCAGTTCCTTGTTTTGACTACTGCAGCTTCAGTAGTCAATCCTAAATAGTGGACAAGAAACTCAGAGTTGGCTTCGACGGGACTCAGTCTGAGGTCGTTAAAGAGAGGCGAAACCGCTCTGTCCGG
Organism: Parablennius parvicornis; assembly: GCA_900302745.1. Lineage (NCBI taxonomy): Eukaryota > Metazoa > Chordata > Actinopteri > Blenniiformes > Blenniidae > Parablennius > Parablennius parvicornis. Next base: position 24,293 of record OMNM01002915.1, on the reverse strand, counting down.
TATCGGCGGGGCCCTATGTGCTTCTCTGCGTTGTGGCTCTGTTACCCTCTGGGCTGAGGACGTGGCCCTCTCCAAGGTGGTTTCCTGGGGCGCTGCTGTTCGGCCCCGTGGGCCTCAGGGTGTCACTGCAGGTCTCCTCACATCAAGTTCCAGCCACTCGGTGGGAAAACTCACACACACACTTCCTCACCAGTCAGAAATGAGATGTGCTGCTGCTTGTGTTCGTATTCTGTCATTGTTGTTGAAATGTCAACATCAATCATTTCTGTATCTGTCATTATTTGATATATTGGTTGTTAGATAATCTGTCGATATCTAAAAGTGCTGCTCAGCCTCGTTTCTTGTTGGAAGGTGTTATGTGGTAATCATAAGTGTTCCTCAACATGGGTTTTACTGACTGAGTGTGAATTTAAATGTAAAACAACAGTTTGATCGTGTGTGTGTGTGTGTGTGTGTGTGTGTGTGTGTGTGTGTGTGTGTGTGTTTTTTAAAATATAATAATGGTTTTTGTAACAACAGTTTGATCAAGATAATCAGAGGCGTTTCAAAAATCTTACATCAAATACACATGAGATCAGTCATTGATTCATTAATTACTTTGATTTGTGGATAAATTGCTGCAGGGAAAATGTCAATTAGCTGGAAACCCTCAAAACTATCAAGCTGTTGGGAAGCAAGCCGACGGGCATGTTACTGTGGTCACAGTGTATAAACAAGGCTCAGCATTATTGTAGGAAGTGAATGCTGAAGACCTTCCCAGCCAAGCAAATAACTGCAGATCTCTTCATGTGTTTACTCTCTCAGTGACATTGGCAGTGTAAGCTGCTCAGTGTTTCCTATCGTCAGCAGCTGGAAAGTGAGTTACGTCACCACAATGGACAGCGGAACGGAGCGGGGCAATTCCTCTCAAAAAGAATGGTCCAGACAAGAAGGAGAACCTACACAAGTCATGCTTAATCCACTTCTTCTGCTTTCAGCCATTTCTATTAGATTTCACCTCTTCCACACATGGCCGCTCCGCATCTTCCCACACAGGGAAAAAAATATATAACACAAGCGTCTCAGAGGCCTGAGAGCGAGCGAGCACTCCTCTTTCATTCTTTTCATTACGATTCTGCCGTTTGTCCTCAACTGGCTGAAGTCCATTTTGGACTCCTCAAACTCTGGTCTCTGGAGAAATGTTACCAGCTGATTGTGGTTCTTCATTTACTATTTGTCTTAATCCTCTTTACTGATGAAGGAAAGTCAAGAGCCTTTCAAAGCTTTGAAAATGTGACGACAAGATGTGAATGAATGTCCTCAGTGTGGCTGAGTTATAAAAGGAATCCTTCAAACGTAAGAATGAAGGTCTGTTGTTGGACACTTTAGCTACAAGTTGAACGTGTCCTCAGAGGTGAAATTAATTTGTGCTGGTGGTGGCAAGTCCTGGAATATTCTGTTTGACTTCCATGAATTTATTTTGGTGGTTAAGACGGTTTCCTTTGCTCCATGGAGGTCAGATGAGTGCGATGTACTTTTGATTGTGAAAGCGTACTGAACCAGGAACAGCTGATTCTAACCCAATGACTTCCATACTGTGGAAACACGGCTGGTTTTCTACACATAAAATAATGTCTTTGCAGATATTCTAAAAATGAAAAAGAATACAAATTGGATTATTTAGTTTTATCTTTACCATTTCAAGGGGCTGCAGTCAGAACCGACTACTTTGCATTGTTTGCATTTTCAAAATCATCAACTGAATGGATCAAATTTAAAACTCTCAGTTTGTTCTGAAGTGACATTTGAGAAGCACGTGAAGACTAAATGTGCCATAAACTGTTAAATTATGCAACTACGAAAGTAAATACAACCGTCTCATAAAGTATATACCCACTGGTCAAAGCAACGACTTGTCAACACAATCGACCAATCACAAGTCAGCATCTTAAATTGAGACTGAACATCGAAGGTAGGTCAGTGACGTGACGGTGAAACACTCAGATTTACAACAAAGCTGCTTTCAAAAAGTTCTGATCTGAAGAAATGGAAAAAGTCCTGTAAGAAACAGTTTTCCGAGTGAAGATGTCTTGAGATGGCTGGACTGGTGAAAAATAATCGCTGATCATCGGCAGAAGATCCAGTCTGGACTTGACACGGTGAACTTTCAAGCTGATGGTCCACCGCAGCAGAAAACCACAGCGAGTCTCATTTCTGTCGGCTCAGAGCAAAAAACTGAAGCAGCAATTCACACAAGATCCCAAAACTGGACCAGGGAGACTGAAGAATCCTTGTCTGGTCTAATGAGCCTGTTTGTGCCGGCAGGTTGTTGAAACCTGTCAAACTGTTGTATGTTCTCTGTCTGGAGTCCATGAAAACAGCACTTATTTGAACATTTTTGCAAAGCAGAGGCAGCACTTTCCTGCATGTGCAAGTAGACGGCGACGACGACGACAACAATGGAGCTTTTTGTTAATTAAACTAAACTATCATTTGACATCACAAGCAGTAAGTCCATCTGACCAACCAAGACTGTTCAGAGTAGGAATGTTTACATCGTACTGCTCTCGGCATGCACGTACAACTGCAACGAAAACAGAAGAACAATGTTTCCAGTCCACCGTCGTCATGGAGACAAGGCCTAAAACCTCCGCAGTCAGGTGATTTAGGAGGTGGAACGGCGGATTCACATCTCTGATCAGCTGAATGAAGAATCGTGTCAAGAAAACCACGACCTCTGAGGAATGTTTCTATTGATCAATGACTTTCAGAATAAAAGCAGCTCTGAAGCTGGAAGAGTGTCCGAGCTGCTGCGAGCAAAGAATCTGATGGGATAAAAGTTTTGATATTCTCAAACACATTACTGAAACAAAACAAATTAATCTCATGAAAAGTCAACTTTATATGCCAACACCTTAAAAGTGTTTAACTTTGTCACTGGCCATTAAGCTGTGGTTTCAAGTTCAGTGTCAATCAGCCTGAGCTCCTCTCTCCATCTTCCTCACCCTCCTCCTCCCCCATCGTTCGCCGTCCTAGCCGGTCTCCATGGTGACTCGGCGCTAGCTGTGCTGAGGTGAAAACAAAAGCACGAATGCCTGCAGGACTTTGCAACCAGCACAGAGGCGAGAACGTGAAAGAGTGGGAGAGTAGGACAAGAGGAGGGAGAGAGTGAAGACGAGCAGAAATACTGAAACATCTAAACTCTTAATGTCATCTTCCCTTTTGTTGTCATACAAACACGGTAAACATGAAGAGAGGAGGAGGCACAGGAAGCATAGTAAGTTCAGTCCAAGGAGCTCTGCTTCCTCTCTCCTCAGAGCCTCACGTCTCCCAGATTGACATGTGACCTGAAGGCTCAGACCCCCCCACGTGGTGACACCAGCAAACAGGAGTAGAGAGGGGAAAGGCTGGTAGGAGCTGCAGAACATGAGCTGCTTCATGAACACTCACTAGATGCTGGCACGCCGGCGGCGGAGGCGGCAGAATACTGCGGCTGGTAGGTCCCCTCGGTGATGGCCGGCATGGTGCTGGTGGTGCTGGTGGTGCTCTGGATATATTGGGCCTGAGCCTGGAAAGCAATCAGACACAGCGGTCAGCTGGAAGCTTTTGTTCCCGGTGTAAAGACGAGACAAAGAGTCGGCGGTTGGTGAATGAAGCTTCTTCTGCTGGGAACCTGATGAAGCCGTGGCAGGATTCATAGGACTCAATGATTTACACAAAAACCTCCTCATTGGATGGAACCACACAGAACGTCCCGGAGGGAGCGGGGAGGAGGGTACGATACGGCAAAGAGCATCCAGGCCAAATTCTGCTGCGCGATCCCACCACAGAAAGTACCGTTAAAATGTCCGCGGGGTTATCAACAACACTGTACAATCCACAACTTTCTCGGTGGTGATCACGCACAAACACCTCTCACCCCGGCACAATTAGTGCGGTGGAACTACGGCTAAAGAACAGTGGCAATAAAAGCATGCCGAGGCTTCAGGGTCAGTTCATCCTGGAGTTTCACTGGACAGGAGAAATCAAGAACGTCAACAACTACAAAAGAATGATCCTCTTCTGACATGAAGTAGAATGTGGCTTAGCTTTGATGAGTGTGTAAAGTCTGTTTGAAATACAACAGTGATGCTGATTCCAGTGTCACATGACTTTAGCAAACAACTTTTCATCCTCAGATTATTCTGGATTTTCTGAAGCAGAAGGATTAAGATGCTCGTCATGTCTTTAACTGAGCTGCAGATGCCCTCCACGTCCACTTAATCCTACTCATCCACCTCGACCTTCACCTCCACCTCACCCTTCACCTCGCTCTTCACCTTCACCTCGTCCTTCACCTCCACCTCGTCCTTCACCTCCACCTCCACCTCACCCTTCACCTCCTCCTCCACCTCACCCTTCACCTCCTCCTCCACCTCACCCTTCACCTTGACCTCGTCCTTCACCTCCTCCTCCACCTTGCCCTTCACCTTCACCTCGTCCTTCACCTCCACCTCACCCTTCACCTCCTCCTCCACCTCGCCCTTCAACTCCACCTCACCCTTCATGTTTCACCACTTCCTTCACCTCACCCTTCATCTCACCCTGCCCCTCCACCTCAGTCCCTCCTCTACCTCGTCCTTCACCTCCACCTCACCCTCCACCACCTTGCCCTCCTTCTCTACCTCCTCCTCAATAAACAGTGATCATCTTGTTACTGTAGATCATATTTGTCATTTTGGATCATGAACGAATCAACAACTTCTATTGTTTACTCTCAGTTCTGACTTTCAGTGTGAGCAGAGAAAAGCCAACATCAAACAAAACATCAAACAAAGTTCCAGCAGAACACATCAACAGATTTAATATATATGTTTACAAACCCGGCCATCATTTCAAATCATTGTAATTCAGCCAGCTAGCTAATAATGCCATTATTTGTATGAGGGAGAACTGTGAAACTATGATTTTATTTTAATTTATTAGGCTGTTAAAAGGCCATCAAGAGGTGGTTGGATTCATGTTGATGAGTTGTAGACATCAGTCCCAAAGCAAAACAGCTAACTACAGTTTTAGAAATGCAGCATTGGGTGTGTCCTCAGTTGATCAGAAAATGGTTGATTGGGTAATAAGCACAACAGAGGCTGGAGCTCGTTGTAATCGCCAACTAAAAACCTGGCAGAAATTGAAAATAGCTGCAGTAAGAGGGGTTACAGAGAGTCACTGATGCTCCGAAGGGAGGCGATTTAAACCTGCCGTACTGAAACTTCAATGTCTGACAGCAGAGAAGAGACTCTGAATCTGAAACGCAGCAAACAGTAATGCATGACGAAATTAAAGTTTAGGGAACTAAGAGGGAAAACAATCTGGGAGATTTGCCTCCTAGAAGCAGAAAGGGTGCAATGTTTTCTTCGACTGGCAAAAAATAGCTCCACATTCCTCCTGTGGCTACAAGAGCAGGTTAAAATCCAAAGTTTTTTGTGTGGAGTTTGTATTCCTTCCCTGTGTGGACACTAGCTTTCTGCCACTGTCCTAAACACAAATGTTGTGTTTGGATGTGTATAACTGAATCGATGGATTTAGTGATTTCCTAATGATTTCCCTACGATGAAAACAGTCACACCTCCTCTTGTGAAACCAGCCGTTGCCAAAAAGGGCGGTTCTGAAACAAGCATCTCCACCAACAGACGTAGTGGGCCTACCTTCATCACCTTGTCGACCTTCAGGTCCTCCAGGGAAGGATACAGCGACATGCTGCAGAGAAAAAAACATTACATAATCAGACTTGATGTTTATTCTTCACAGCTCTTAAATCATGAGTGGACGCTGACATTTCATCATGGTAAAAGAGGTGGGCTACAGAGCAAACAGACGCAGGACAGGAAGTGAGAAGAGACTAAAACACACTGAGGAACAAACAGTGGTGAGATTTGGACATGATCCTGAGGCCAAACAATAAAAACACACCGTCACAGTGAAATGGACTCACAGGTTGCAGTCCAAGGCGGAAATAGCAGATAATCACATGACAGATTGTTCAAACTGTGCAACAGGACAGGCGGAGACACGCTGCAGTGTGCCGGCAGGTCGTAAACAACAACATCCGAGTGCCTGACTGAACATCATCATGTACTTCTGCTGTGTGCTGCCTCCTCGCTAACCAGTTTAATTAACTTCGGAAGGTCTGAGTGAGGAATTCACGTCATATAATGACTTCTGCCGTCTGTCTGACCAGCCGTACAATACCTACAAATACTCAGATTACTATCAAAAGCAAGGAAGAAGGTCAGATGATGCTTGTGTGTTGAAGAAGCTGTAACATGAAATGACTAAAAAGATTCACCGATTATCAGCTAATGGACTTGTTTCTTCTCCTCGGTGCTCTGGATTTCCACTTTGCTCTGCATTCAGCCAGAAGTGTGATCCGCAACTTAGAAAACACCAGACTAATACAGAGTAAAACAAATAATGATATCGATAGATACATAGAAAAAATAGACTTATGATGTAAAGGCCGCATGAATTAATGATTTATCGTTGTGGAAAATAAATTAAATGAAACCTCTGAGCTGTTCTCTATTTTTACTTAACATATTGGCAAAGAAAAATGATTAATTAAAAAGGATCCATTAAAGACACAGCAACAGATCCTTGGAATCCAGACTGTTTAAATATTTAGAAAAGGCAAAGTGATCTTTGCTTTGGTCAAACGTGTATTTCAGTCTGTTTTTATTGGACTTTCATCCCATTGTGAGTACAGTGTGTCATGATCACGAGACGTAGACACAACTTCCTGTATGAGAAACAGGAAACCAGATGCCGGATGACAGTGTATTTTTTTTTTCCAAAGCACATTACTTACATACATGTGTTTAAAATATTTCCCAAAGCATCACGTATCATCAACTAAAACCATCCAACTGAGTCAAAAACAGCCTGTGCAAGAGGAGAGTGTCTATTAAAATACATACTACATCAGCACCGAGTCCACACACACCGATCGTATACACAGAGAGACTGGATGTGCGGTCTCACTCACATTTTGACACCAGTTACTAAAAACCTCACAGAGCTCCAAAAAGGAGCTGGTGGGCCAGATCACAGCGACGTCCCACTCTGGGAGCTACTCAGACGACTACTCCATCCTATTCTTCTCAGCCCTCAAACACAAGCACATCATTGTCTTGGCAAACACAGAGGGCCACTTTTAATACCCTCTACTGTTTACTTTGCAGCCATGTTTGCTTGTTTTGTATTCCTCCCTCTCATTAGGGGAAAAAAACAGGTATGACATGACACTGCCTCGTTGGCCAGTCAGTTCTGCCATTCTACATGGACCCCTGTTTGAAATGGAAATCACGTAGCAGACGAGAGGAATGCTGTCAAAGTTGTACTCATTGCTACTCAGCTGTGGACGGGAAAACATGGAGTTATAAACCAGTTCAATCATGAAACAAGTTAAGATGTGGGAGAGAAAAGAAGATTATTTACTGTTGAAATGCTTGCATTTTCCACCAAGCAAAGTTTCGTTTGACTTCAAATATAAATCTTCAAAGTGTATCTAAAGACTTGCATAAACTAATATCACACTTATCATACATATTCACTAAAATTATACAAATATTGAAACTCACCCTGTTTACGCTGTCATGATTGAGATATTAAATTACTGGATCTAGACTGTGAAAAGTAAGATCTCCACGGCCTTAAAAATAAACAGCTGTCATTGTCAGTGTAATACAATAATTATAAACTAAACATGTGGATACATTTTTTCAAGTTAAAGCAAAATTCAAATTTTAAGGCAAAAGATTATGGTATCTGTGTGTGAAAATTGTAAAATGTTAAACCCTGCCGCGACATGGAAAGTCTGTTTTCCTGTTAGGAGTGGAAGAGATCTGCATTACAGAGCAGAGAGCTCTGAGAGCTTGAGATTTAATTTCAGATATTTGACTCATTATTGAAAATGCCTGAAACTGATAAAGTCCTGAGCGGAGTCTGTTCCAGGGGAAAGTGACTTTGCTGTGGAGGGAGAAGAGAAGGGAAGGAGGGAGTGTGTCCGCCTGAAGGAGGCCTGAACGAATCGCTTCGATCCGGGATTGAAGTTCTATAGGCACCCGGAAGAGGAGAGAGGAGGAAGAGGAGGAAGAAGAGTACTGACAACGAACAGCAGGAGAAAACCCAAGTGACCTCCGCCCTTCCAGTACTGTACCTGTTATATATGAACCAACACAAAGAGCCCAGTCATCAGACATCCAACATCGTTATTCTTCCCGGAGACAGACTGGATTACCGTAACAACACCTGCACCGATTGTCTGGCGAGGGCTCGGTTACATCAGACGACCCGGAGCCTTATTGTTGCGATATTCAGAGTTAAACGTCTAATTGGGGCGTTTCTGTTGCGTTTCGGCGTGAGAATGAGACGCGTTATCTACCGTCAACATGCGGTAAACTAAACGTTAAGCAGCGGCTCTAACATCACGCACATCCCCGATAAAGCTGTAATAAAGCTGCAACACACTGGCTGCTGAATGTCGGGACTCTAGAGAGGAAAAAAGAGAGTCTTTGTTCCGACGTAAACAGCGGGGCAGCGCGGCTAGCACCGTTAGCTCGCAGAAGGTAAAGCGGGAGCGGTGCGGGGGTTTGGCGACCTCACCTTCTCTGGTGCTACGGGCTGGAACTCTCGGAAAATGCGGAGGAGGCAGCAGGCTGTTCTAGGATATCGTTCGATCTTCGCTCGGGTCTTCGCTATGCTTCTCTGACCAGGATCCGACCTGAAGGGGACTTCTCTAAAGTGACGTCACTGCTTCCCGCAAACACAAGACGCGTCAATCACCGGAGACGTCACGAGCTACGCCTACCATGGCGGTCACATGACTCTGAGTCGCCTTTCAACTAACAGACATTTACAACCAAACACCAACATATTATATACAGTATATTATGGCGATATATATGATATATAACTGGACACGTGACACAGACCGTATAGATACATATCTATGTAGATAGACACAGACACGGACTATGAAAGTAAACACTGGCATATAACACATACTCTAATAGACAGAGACATAAGTAGACACATAGACATATACAGTACAAGTACACACAGACATATCTACGAAGAACCAGAATAAATCAGTGGACACAGACATATGTCAGTACACAGACCTATAACCAGTGGTGTAGTCTAGTTAATTCTTGAGGGTATACTCTGATTTTTCCAATCCTAGCCTTGTACACCCTCATCCTGGACCAACATCTGTCCCACAGAATTCTAGGACTACTCGCCCACAAAACTGCAACCCTGGACAACTCTCCATGGATGAGATTTCAGAATTTTCTGGAGAAAATAAATCCTGTACAATAAAATTTCACATATTGTTTCTAATTGATATTTTATACATGTTTCATATTTTTAGTATGTGTCCATATATATTTAGTATAATATCATATAGCTTTATTTCTCACAAAGAATGGTCTTATTTGCGCACATGACCCCCCCCCCC
>OMNM01002913.1:11043-21935 GCA_900302745.1 Parablennius parvicornis | reverse complement strand
TTATTTAATTTAATTAACAGACTGCAGACAAAGCAGGCTCTCGTCTAATATGGCCAATGTGATGATTCTACTTGTATAGGTTTATGGAATTTAATGAAAATTGTGCAAAAAGAGTTTGATATGAGCCATGTCTGCAGTTAGGACAGTGAAAAAGTATCTTTGGGCAATAGAATGAATCCCAGATAGCTTCAAATGGTTTGCAAATGCATAAATGTAACAGATATAAATCCATGTTGAGGTGTTAAAATGTGATACATAAATAAAATAATTTCAATGTATGAGCGATGCCATTTCACAGAGGTGTGGAACAGCTCATTTCAAAGATGTCAAAAGACTCAGCTGAAGTGATCTTAACCCTGTAAAAGGTTTGTCTCTGACCTGCCCAGCAGCAGGATGATGGGATAAATGGTGACAATGGAGATTCCAAAGAGCAGCCTGGCGATTAGCATCAGCATGTCGTCGCTGGGGTACGACATTAAAATGTCGGCTTTCACGTCTTTTCCAAATGTCAGGAACCCATAAACGCCTGAAACGGAAACGGAGCACATGTGCCCTCAGAATCTAGAGCCAAACGGAAAATTACACATTCAAAGTAATATAATGATCAACAGTCAGTGTCTTTCTCCAGAAGATTCAACTAAGTTTCTTTTGGCTTTAACTTTCAGCCAGAAAGCAACGAGGTGAAGGTTTAAATGTTAACAGTTAATAGTCAACTCAGAAAATGTGTCAGACCTGTGAGGGAGTAAATAATGAGGCAGAAGAACATGGAGACCACAGAGATGAAGACCCAGTGAGAGAGCCGCTGGTTCTCCATGCTGCTGTAGATGGCGATGGAGGCCTCGTGGCACTGCAACATAGGAGAGACAATTGTGTCGTTTGAGGAAAAAGGATACGAGAAAAGAATTATGAAGTCAATTAACGAAACAATAGTTTAAAAAAAATTAAGGACGTTTTTAAAAAAAATCTAGTTGATGATGATCTGGAGATTTAAAAAAAAAAGACAAATCATAGAAGACTGAGATAGTGACAAGAAACAAGATGAAGGAGAGGAAGGCACTGAGGAAGACGACGAGAAACGGTCCTGGGCAGCGAAAACTGACAAAAGACGAAGATGACGACAATCCAAACAAAGATAAGAATATCATTATTATATAAGAATATATATAGATATATAAGAATATCTTTGTTTGGCCCGGAACAGCATGGACACAAAGAAAACTGAAAAAGATACAAAGAGTAAGAAGATGAAGACGACACAGAAAACCCAGATGTAAAGAAATATAACAAAAGCAGTCTTGGACAAAGAAAAGGGAGAAAAGAAAACTTTGAAGAAAACAAAGAAGAAGAAGGGGAAGACAAATACGACCAAGTACAACACAAAGAGCAGGAAGAAGACCAAAGAAAAAGGCGATAAAGAAGCAAAGTTATTAAACCTACAGACTCCTCTGACGGAGAAAAAATAAAGCTAAACTGGATTTAGATGCAGGTCAGACAGATTCTGTCTTTTTTTTTTTTTTTAAACCACCAACATTACATTTCTCTCTGTTTGGATGACAGAACAGGCAGAAGACCCAAACATTCCATCAGTTGAGATTTCAATTCACTTTAGTGTTGGAATTAAATGAGGGCTGTGAGATTTGAGTAGCACAAGTCAACTGAATTCAACAGCATCAGTTTCAGGATCCAGGCTGTTGCCCCAACTTGATCTCCGCACTTTTAAATATGGCCTCTGTGCACCCCCCCCCGCCACGATCTCATCAACTCTCTTTTCAACCTTTTTGCTCTGCAATCACTCACCCCGAGGGAGCGCGTCAGGCCGCGTGCGTGTGAAATTGTGTGAGAGGACACGCATCAATCCGCTCACACTTTCCTCTCCTTTTATTATTAGATCCCAAAGGCAGCCTTCTGGGCGTTACCTTGGCAACTTGGGAAGTAACACATCAGACTGTCCTGCTTTAGTTGGAACGATCTTTTTCTATACGCTCTACCCTGCTATTAAATATGAAAAGCTCACTCTGTGGCGCGCCTGTGGAGCACAGCCAGAGTCGGCCTGCTGACCTTTAACTACAGTTAAGCACACACTCCAGTGAGAACCCTGAAGATTATCAACATTTATTCTTCCGTAACTGACTTTAGCTACCAACATACAGCACACAGACCTTCGAAAGGGAAGCTAATGTTCACTTAGGACTGCTCATGTATCGTAGCTATCACACTTACAAGTTATGTTCTTCATACCAGGATATATTTCATGTCGCAATTACCAGTTAGGACAAATATTTACTATGAGTTCCTCAACTTCGACTTTGCTACACACCCTGCCGCTCATCCCACAAATCATAGGTGGGAATTTAGCATCCACTTAATGGATCTGAGACACCTTTTACTTTGAGAGACATATACATCCCAGTTTCATCTCAAGTGGGACGGACCGAACACTTACTACTGAAAATGTCTACAATCTCATCATGAAACCAATTTTAATAATTAATGATTAATTTCTGGTGCAAAACACTGTTAAATGGCCAAAAAAAAACCTTCTCCTATAGCCATTGCATTATACTTGTAAAAACTCACCCTGGCTAATGCTAGTTTGCATTTTTGCAAAGAGGCTGCTTCATTCAATGGCAGCATCACTGAAATCTCAGTCTGGGTCTCAGTGTTAGATTGTGTCCACTACTATAACTTTTTACTATTTGCTTGGTGATTTGGTGAGCCAGATTGGAGCTTCTTGCCAGTTTGGGCCCATGCTCCTTATGTTGGACACCCCTTATGTAAGCTTTCTTTCCAATTTGCATTTTTAATCACTCATCCCTACAGTCACTAATATACAAATCAAGCCAAAACAATGTGCAGCCTGATTTACTTTTATATCATTTATCTTTAATAATAAAATAATAAATCACACATTGTTTCTACTTAGCATGCTGCTGGTGGTTAACTGGATTAGCTGCTCAACTCAGGGATTATTTCAATCATTTCCAGCTCCTTGTATAAAGTGTGATGTAGTGGAGAACCTGTACACCACATCAGACCAAACACAAATACAGGCCTCTGTGGATCCACAAGTGGAAAACTAAAAATTCTCCACTAAGGCTTTAAGGTTAAATTTCCATGAAAATATGCTTTGTTACCTGCTTGAAAAGGACTTTTACGTGTAGGCACACACACATGCTGTCATCACTGAACAGGTTTCATCCCCAGTGAAGCATGCAGACATACATGCATAATTCTTCCCCCCCACAGACGGACTGCAGCACCATGATGCTGAAAACTCATGTTAACTAGAACTCCAACACTCGCACGCTAACTCATCTGGATGTCTTACACTCACTTGGAAACCGAAGCAGATGGTGGGGATGACACTGAACATGGAGGCCCAGGAGCTGATCCTGTACAAACACACACGGGAGGAGATACGGGAGTCATTGTCTGTCGCTCATCAAATGCCACCGCAGGACAATAAGACCCATTATAAAGACATGATTGATAATGTCGTAGCATTTACAGTCACTTCTCTATAGAGAAGTGACTGTAAATGTATCAATCGCAGGCATGAGGCTGACGGGAGCAGCCGAGGTAAGATGTGGCGTCGCTTCGTCTGGAAGATGGTTCAAGGAGAGAACAAAGTCTGTCGAGCAAACCTGGATAGCCCACAGATTCAAGGAAAAGATTTAATACGATAAACTTGTGAGGTGTGCAAACTGGCATGCCATGAACTGCACACATTATAACACAGGAATCTGTATGTCGAGAGGATTTTATCAATTGGTCTTACCGTTATGACCACCTTCATAATAATGATTAAACACCCCCCACCATCCGATCAAGTTACGAATTCTAGAGGACCCCTGAAGGTGTGCAATAACATCTGGCACGTCGTTTGCAAGTGATCCACTTCGTCCGGCACACTGCAGTGTGGAGTTAAACTGCTGAATTAAGCCACATTGTGAAATATAAAACATTAAATGTCAGACAAGGAATGTGGCTTACGTTTGATGGACAGGAGTTAACGTGGACAGCTTCACTTGTCCACAGCTCCATACACAAACTGATGCACTTTGATGCACTTTGTATTCCGACACTCTTTCATCGGAATAAACAGCAATTTGAGCTTCAGGAACTTTTTTTTTTTGCCTCTGATTCCCACATGCATCTACGAGCCTTGGCTGTCCATGACCCTCTCCTGACAGATAATGACCACTTCATACTGGGATCACCCCACGGTAACTATAGTTTTAGGAACATCCTGACTTGGTAATTGTCTATTTCACTCAAATCATTAGATTTGTCCAGATTTCTTCTTGGTGGTTAAAATGTTCACTTGGCGTCAGATATGTTTAACTCCCTCAACAGGCACCATGAACACATGGTCATAATGTTCTGGCTGATCAGAGTAGCTCCACCTGTACTACCGAGAATTTAACAGAAAAGTATTAAATACTACAGCTGGAGGACTGAAAACAGTTCTCTCTCTGGAGTCACTTTATTCAACAACCAATTCAGACTTCAGGCAGCTAACTTGAGCAGTGAAGCAAACGGGCTGTTAGGAGCACTGAATCCAATCATTTACCCCTCACACGCACACATACACACAGATAGTGCACATACCCGCTGACGTAGAGAGGCGTGCTGTGAACCAGAACAGAAGGCATGGTGTGGTATTTGATGATGATGGCGGCCGTCAGGTAGGTCGCCGCCAGAGTGCCCAGAACGCTGCAGGAGGACGGAGAAGAGGAAACGGACACTTCAAACTTGAAACTGACCACAAGGGTCAGAACACTCACAGGCGTTCACATCTGTCAAGTACATAGTGTAATATCAACACTCGAGTAGGGGAGTGGACATCACAACAACTTATCTTCATTGACTTGATGTATTACTTCTTGTTTTCTGTAGCCTATTTTCTCAAAATTGCTTTTTTTTTTTCAGTGTTTTAGTTTGAAGCAAACTGTCAATTATTTTAAGAATTTGAGCTCTTTGCCAGTGATGAGTGATGACTCAGATCTTCATTATCAACTTCAACTGTGGAAAAAAAAAGATCAGATAAGAAATACTGAATTCCATGACCTTAAGTAGCTTTTCTTGTTTTCTGTTTGATAATTTGACCAGGACCACAATACAAACTCTTCCGATTGTCAACATCTTTCAGGCTCTCTTTTTGCACTCACCATATTCTTACAATACACTCTTATATAGTGTATTTATGTCAGTTGCTAGTTATTAGAAGATTCAGCTGCATCCATTACCATCAGCTTGAAATTAGTCTAACAACTCTTCTCTATTGCTGACCGACTCAACCTACTTTGGAGCCATTTTTCTCTCTGCATTTTTTAAGCAAAATTCTTTCAGTCAAACATTTGTAATGCAAGCTTTTGTTTGGCGCTGTAGCAGCGTTCTGTTGTCATAAAGTGACATCTAGTGGTCCCAAATGTTTGTTTTTACATTCAAGCAAATTGTATATGTCACATGACAAACAACTGATAAAAAAAACTGCAACTTCAAGTCCAGAAAACGCAGTGCTTCCAAGAAAATCTTATATTTGGAACAATATGGTACAATAACAAAGATTAATAATACCAGTTAACTATGATTATTCCTACTACGACTCCTAAAATTACCACAATGAAGCCAGTTAATTATACTGCAACCCAACACGATATTGCTACAACAATTACCAAGACTGTTATGATGAGTAGAACTATAAATACAAGCAATACCACAATGACGTTTATTCAAAGTACTTTTACGGAGGGAGTCAATGCAAAGGAAACTTTTTAAAAAGGCTCCGACTCCATTTCCATGTAAATGAGGGGGAAAAGCTACTTTTTGAAAACACTGCTACAAACTAACAAAAGATTCAGGGTCTAATATCGAGTTTATTCTTCAGGAAGACTTTGAAGCTGAACAAAATGTTACATTGGTATTCTGCACTGTTTGCTCCTGTTCCTGTGGGGAAAACATTCAACAAATGATGACCATCACTTAAACAGATAATAAAATGGCAGCAGCTGACCTGATGTACTTCTGAATGCTGATTTCTTTAGAGATGGACAGTGGCAGGATGAAGACCATACAGAGCAGTAGCAGGGCGAAGCGCTGGTCCGTGTAGAAGTGATAAGGCATCTCAGACTTGGGCAGGTTGGTTACTAGCTCATAGAGAGAGTCACACACTGACACACACACACAAAACACAGCCAGGACAGGTTTATTTAGAGACACGAGGGAATGTGAAATCATCTGCTGTGTCATGAAAGTCATTAAAAATCTAAAAATAGACAATTCACCAAGAGTTAGGTTCAACAAATAACCTTCACTTCAGCCCATTTGGGCCAGTTTTTCCTCTGATCTGACCTTGATTTTACTGTTGGTGCATATGCCAACATTTTCTGTAATTAAACCCTTCTCATCACAAGATTTAGAATTAAAATCTTTTAACTTTTCAGAACACTGACGAAAACACCGCCAGGTAGAGCGGTTAAAACACAAATGTCCAATTGCAGACACAACAGTAAAGTTGGGTGAAATCTTTAAAACCCAAATCTTGACCAAAACTTAAAAAAAAAAATTAAAAGGTGCCTATAAAAAGAGCATTTTCAAAAAGTTTCGTTTTCAGTGTCTTCGAGAATTGCCATCATATAAACAGACTTGTCGTGTAAACGGAACTTCATTTTAATCAATTACAGACTTGCATGTTTTTTTCTTATGATTTATAACCAAATGGATCAAACACTCACAGAAGTCCAGCTCAGTGGATTAAAAATTTTTTTTAATAAGAACATGTCTTCAAATCATATTGAGTGCAACCTGACATCAAAGAGGAAAAAAAAAAAAATCCCCTCAATGAAATTCGAAAATGCAAACAACCAACTGTCAAACTCACACTTTTCCAGCTGGTCGTCCACGATGACCAGGAAGGCCACAGAGATCATGAAGAGGTTGAAGACGAAGCAGATCTCGCAGAGCTGGCCAATAGCCGGGCCACACACATCCTTCACCACCGCCTGGTACGTGCACTGGCCGCTGATGGAGGACGAGTAGCCCAGGATGATCAGACCGCTGATCAGGAACACCAGAGAGATCTGAGTGGAAAACAGCATTTTGCTTTGAATTACAGACAGAAGATGTGAGAATCATTGGATTGCCCGTAATGTCCTGAACCAGAGCCAAACAATAACCAATAATCCTTTTTTACACTTATGGCACAATTTCTCAGGACAAGCAAAACAAAGCAGGACTGCGAATCAACTCTGATCCCGCACGAGACGAGAAACGGGGCAGAAATTGATTCCAAACATGAGGAGGATGTTACTCCAGGGTGAACTTGACTTTAATCAAATGTGGGGTTGTTGGGAATGTAACTCGCAGCATTCTACACACTTTATATTTTAATGTCATTTGAAAATTTAAAAAACCCTCCAACAATTTCCCAGAACACAGGTGGTAGTATTAAAAGTTAAAACACATTCACACACACACATAATCTACTCTTTCAAAACTTCCAAGTGTTTTTCACATTATTTTTTTATCAAAAGCTGCTGAGAGCCATAAGAAAGGCTTAAAGTTTGTAGTTATAATCTTTAACAGTCACAACTAAACCTGTGTTCACTCAAATCACTAAAAATGTGATCCTCAACTTATATTTTCCACACAAAAATGAAAGCAGAAACACAAGGAAAAACACAAGGAAAAGGCAGCACCCTGTCCCTTTAAAAAAATATTTTGTTTATTGTATTTTTAATCCATTTCTCTTTCCCTCAATTTTAATTTGCACTTTGAACAGGCTTTTTCCATTCTTGCCTTGTCATTTCTGTTTCCTGGTCTTTGTTTTATCATATTATTAAAGTGTAAAGCTCATGTGAACCTATTGAAGTTATTTTAAGCATGAACACTTGGTGGCACCATCAGTTAAACTTTTCCAAAGGAAGGAACCCCAGGACTTAAATTATGTCCCAGACATTTTGAATCTCTTTCTGTAACTTGGGTCCTATAACTCCAAGCTTAAAAGTTTTGTTTGGATTGAGCCGCATAAAACAAAATAAGGCATTCTTAGAACCCATTCTGGAATTGATGCAGGCATTGCAGAGTTTAAAATGTTAAAACTGGTCCCACAGCAGCTGGCCTGCAGAAGCATTCTGCTGACGAAGTGCAGAAATAATCAAACATGCAGGTTGGAAAAAAAACATGAATCAAAGTCTCTGCAGAAACTCATGTACTTTCAATGATAAAATCTCTTTTCTGTAAAATAAAAATCCTGATATGTGCCTCAAAGCTTAACTCAAGGTCATATATTTCACCAAGATATTTTAAAGTATCTTTTAATATGATTCAAAAACTTTGATCAAACTTTTTTATTCATTCTCTTTCTGTAACTTGGGTCCTATAACTCCAAGTTTAAAAGTTTTGTTTGGATTGAGCCGCAGAAAGTTATTTCTAATGTCAAAAACACATTTAAAGGAATACATCTGCCTGGAGTCATGATGAGGCTTTTCTTTATATAACAGCGTATCATCTGCATAGTGATGAATGTTCACAATCACTACATAAAAATATTAACACTTGATTTAAATTGAGTTTGACATTTTCCCCAACTTATTTGTGAATCAAGTTTTATTTAAAGATTTATGATTTAAAAAAATACTTATCTATTATAATCGCTCACTTATGAAAGATGGGATGCACTAAATATTGATGTTTAACGCAATAAACAATATACATACCGCAATTATGAATTATGTTTCTGTACACTCATAAATTCTAAATAAGTGTAAATGTCAAAGAAAACTGAATGACTGCAATTGAAAACATAAAAAAAATAGGAATTATATATATTTCTAAATACTGAATGAAATGTTTTGACAAAACTACAGTAATGCTAATCCACACCTTTAGATCTGTGGCTGAGCCTAAATGTGAGGTTTTCTTCAGCCAAGTTGAATTTCACTTTAGTTTGCAGAAGTTTCAGGTCAACTTTGGACACTTTTTGCTCTACCTCTTATTTAAAGCAACTTTGATGGATAACTTGGCTGACACTAATAAAATCCGTCTGGATGGATGTGTCTCATTTAGAGGCTGCAAAACATTAGAAGTGTTTTTTAATGAAAAGGAGCCCAGTAAAAATGACCTCAAAGAAAACTAATAAAAGGGGGATAGACAACCAATTTGATAACCCCCCATGGATGAACGAGACCAGAGAACAAGGCTCATGACTCAACACTGCCACCTAGTGTACACTAGATGAAAGACTTGACTTCCAACACTGTCTCTTTAAAAATACAACCAAGAAGAAACGTCATTAAATTATCTCTTTAACATTTTAATAACCAAGAAATTGTGATTTCACTGCATCTCCATTACAAAAATTAAACCTGAAATACTAGTGTTTAATCCTGCATGTTTGAAGAAGCTCGGCAGCAGTTGATGAATTTATGCAAAAACAATCAGCTTCTGAGTGAAGTAATAATACATTATGTAACAAGTCTGAGGATTATTTTGTCTTTATCTTGAACATGTAAATAAAAGAATAAAAGAATAAAAAAATGAAACAAATTAAAAAGAATAACTTCCAAATGAGTAAACCAGATGTGGAAGAGACAAATCTGAGTTCCATGTTCCAAAGGGGGTAGGAAGAAGCTTATAATTTAGAGCTTATAGTTTTGCAAGCGACAGATTAATTTCTTCATATGAATCTTGAGAACTCGGCAGAATGGATGAATTTGATAGTTGTGACTTTGACTGGGGGAAAGTCAGAATTTTACTTTATATAAGTACACTGCCTATATATTTCCTAAAAGTTTAGGGAAAAAAACATGTGAATGGTAACTTGAAAGACAATGAAAAGACGTTTTATATGCCTCATTTTGCCTGAACTGGACAGGGAGATAAATGGTTCTGCAAGAAAAAGAAAAAAAAAAGATTTTGCAGAGAGAGAAGTGTCATGGATCCTGTCAGATGATTTACTGAAAATGACAAAGCCAGTGAAGAGTTCAGCAGCAGCAAGAACATAAAGCACTGAATTAAACTCTTCTATGCAAGTCCTGGACATGAGTTTGATACTACACACAGGGAACAGTAGAAAAGCATGATTTTAAGTGGAGAGCAGCATTATTCCATGCAAGAGACATTTTGTGCAGAAAGTGATTTCAGGCGATGTGATGACAAGCCTGCGAGAATCTCCTGGCCTCCTGTCAGGTGGAACTGATCAACTTAATTGATCCCACTGGAATCAAACTCTCACATGTCTGCATTGAAATATACTGCACTAACAATAGATGAATAAAAAAGTTATTCCTAAACGGGAAACACCTGTATAAATATACATTTTTAAAATCGAGTAGAAGTGAATTGTCCCACCAGCTCCACGGTGACAGCGCTGCGGACGCCGCCGGCTCTCTGGAAGGCCCAGGGGAAGTTGAGGAGTCCGGCCCCCAGCGCGGACTTCAGCATGATGAAAATGGCCCCCAGTGAGCCGAGCCGGGGCCCCGCGTGCAGCGACGGCTTTGCCGAGGCTGAAGCCAGCAGGCTGATGCTCTCTCTGGCTAACTCCTCCATGCGTCAACCGCTAGGACTCGCACACTCTCAGCAGCTCCACCAGAGCTCAGATCGACATGAAGCCGCCCACCAGGCAAGGTGAGCCGGCGAGAGGGAGGAGCCAGGGGACGGGGGGATCTGGGGCTGGGCTGCGTTTAGGGACTTGCTCGGAATGTCCAATCTAAAACTAGTTTTAAAATTCATATTGTATCGTATCTAACCTTACCCCTTTAATAAAAAAAAAGTTCCAGTGTGCTTGCCAGTAATTTGGTCAAAATAAATATTTTTTTTTTTTTTTTTTTTTTTTTTAAAATTTTTTTTTTTATAATTTTTTTTTTTTTTTTTTTTTTCTTTTTTATTTT
>OMNM01002913.1:0-11023 GCA_900302745.1 Parablennius parvicornis | reverse complement strand
GTTCTTATTGTAAAGTATTTTCTTGGTATATTGTTCTTACTAACTAGTCATACTATTTCAATATTCATTATTCTGCAATATCAAGTTCATTTATTTTGTGGAATATGGAGCTGCTTACCTTACCTGACCTAATCCTATCTAACTGTATCTAACCTTACCTTACTTTATCGAAGTAAGTAGAATAGAATAGAATAGAATAGAATAGAATAAGGTTGTGCAGTGGGTGATCCTCTCGCCTCACAGTGAGGTCATAGATTCAAATAAAGCCTTTCTGTTCTCCCCATGTACACATGAACGTCCAAAAACATGCATGTGAGGTCTGTTGGTGGTACCCCCTCAGTGTGAGTGTGAGTGTGTGTGTCTCTGTGTGTCTCCCCTGTGATGGATACAGGATAAGCGGTGTAGAAGATGGATGCATGATTTAACTTTACAGTGTCTTGTGTTATGTTATATCACTGAATTGATATTGGCATAATTGCATGAAATAAGATTTACTTTCATCATTATTGCCTTTTTATTTGCTGCTTCAGTGTAATTTTATCAAAAATATGTGTATGAAAAATCCAGATATAAATAACTCGATACTTTTTTCATGAATATAAAAAGTGTTTTGTTCTATTTATTCAACTATAGAAATTTGCCAATTAAAGTTTCGTCTCACATATTATATCAAAATCAAATATCCTTACCCATTTTGTAGGTGAGTGATTGTGATCAGTTACACTAAGTCAACACATGCTTCAGTCTAGAGAAAGTTTCCCAGTGATGTGGCTTCAGTGAAAGCAGCTGAGTGTGGCGATCCATTCAGGCTTTGCTTAACTAATTATGTAGAATAAAAATCAAGGTTGGCACCTTTGCTCATTATCCTGAATCTATGCACACAAACTGAAGAGAGCCAGGGTGTGTGAGGCGTGTCTGTGAGGGTTTGGGCTCACTGTCAAGAGCAGTGATGTCAGTAAGTGAGGGAGAAGTATGAGAAGGACATTGAAGGAGGGGCTCCAGGTCTTTGTGGGGCCGGGACGTCTTGTGTCGAGACTGGCGAGGCCATCACATGCAGCCGAGTCCACCAGGAGGAGGAAGGGAGGCTACAAGTGGAGTGCAAATTAGGTTGTCTAAGAAAATTCAGAATGATGAAAATGGTCTGATTACACTTTAGATGCCCGATGAGGCATTCAGGATTCAACGGATAAATATGTCTTTTCTATTTTCAAAAATAAAGCTACATCAATGGGGGACAAATGGAAACAGTTTTATCTTCACCTGCTTCGCGCTCCAAAAGTCGATCCTGAGTCATCGTCCTGCATCATTGTTTCCTTGAAGAGAGAACTGATCACAAATAAATGTTTGACTTGTCAACAAGATTCCATTTTGTTTGTGGCAATGATGACTCTTCAGCTCAAACTAAAGTTAACCATGGAGTTCCACAGAGTGCTGTGTCAGAACCCACACTTTTTACGTTATACATGCTTCGTGTTGGGAATATTATTAGGAAACATTCCATTAACTTTCATTGTTACGCAGATAATACACAAATCTACCCATCTATGAAATGTTACGCAGCCAGTCATCTCATTAGAAACCTACATTCAGCGTAAAGACAAACCAGAGAAGTGATGGCATGGCTGCCACTGAGTGTTTATGTCAACATAATCAATATTTGACAAGAAAGAAAAAAACACAGGCCTCGGGAGGACTTGCAAAGTTCAGCGAGAAAAGTCCAATCAAGCCAATAAGTTTGAGCCAGCCACATTTCCATAATAGTGGAAAATGTTTTAAAAAATAATTTTCCATTAATATAAACTCTTACTGCTTTTATGATTTTTTTTTGGAATGACATTCCCGCAAGTAAAAGAAAAAAAATTACACCTGCAATTTAAAACCAACTTTCTGAAAGCAGAATAAAAACCAGCAACAAGACAGATTGAAGCAGGAAGTCGTTTGCTGATTTGCATGCATGACATTTGAATTCACAGTTCAGAAGGAGAGCGGGCAGAGAGAAAGCAAATAGTTCTGGCAGACGTTCTGAATACGAACAAGCCCGTGATGGGACAGAGTGCAGAGATAATGAGCCAGAGGCGCTGTGTTAATGGGGGTCTTTTCACCGCTTAGGTGTCGCAGGGCTGAATGCTCTCCAGATGCTGAAGCTCCGTGAAAACAAGCAGAGCACATCGAAATATGGAGGAAAAAAGCAGAAAATGAATTTGGTGCAGCGGGAGTGCAAAGAGCTTCATTTGCAACAAACAGTTTTAATAATAGTCTTGGAGGTTGCTACTTGAAGAGATGACAGATTTTCAAAGGAGGCTAACTACGATGATTTTCAACTCCAGAGCAGCTTCACACACTTCAGAAAAAATAACTCATTATTTAACATTGAGTGGCTCTTCAGTGGCTATTCAGCGTTTTATCGACTCGCTTTGCCTATTTATTTCAGCAAAGTTTCTATTAGAACTTCTTGAAAATGACTACTGCACATACGGGATTGGTGAAAACACTGTAGTTCGTCAACCAGACCACTAGTTGGTGCTGTGTTTTTTTTTCTAATATGTACAACTACAGATGGAAAAAGGGAGGAGCAAAATGTAAACATTCAAGCTCCTTTAGATATATTTTCTTCTCTCGTGTGTCCAATGTAAGAAATGTGCTTCCTTATATGCAGATGATGGTTAGGTAAACATACAATTTATTGGCAAAGCCATTTGCTAAAAATTGAGCTTAGACTGTGCCTTGGTCTGGGGCCTTGAAAACCTCTGGTTAAAATAAAAAGATGACAAAGAGCAAAAAAGAAACGGAAGCAGAAGATGTGCCTTTCAAAAAGTATTTGCAGTGGCATAGTTCTATAGAGAAATGAGGACAAACATTGTTTTGCTCGATGAGAACACTGAAGTGGTTCCGTCTAGATGCCAGTGCCGGCAGTGGCTCCAAGCTCAAGTAGGTTCAAGTAAAATTTTCAAAATATTGTCCTTGATATGGCTCAATCAGCTCTTTGTAGGAGATTTATAGTGTCAGCATGAAGAAAAACAACAGTGGGACCTCAAGTGTGGAAATGTTAAAGCTATGGTGATGGAGACGTGAGTGGTGGGTGTTTTCTCCCTGGAACATAAGCACATTCCGAGTCAAATCGGTTTATTTTTTTAGTTGGAGGACTTTAGACTCATGTATTGTGAATCAAGATCCCAGGCTAAAGAGGAGAAACTGTCGAGGTGTAGAGCGGGACAGGAGGGGGAAGCTGGAGTGTTGACGTGTAGCTAAGATGATGGACGGGGAGCGGTACAGCCTGGTAACAAACGACGAGGGGGGTCCGGAGTTCAGCCCCGAGCCGCCACGGTGTCTGCCCGTCCAGGAAGTGAGCGGGGCAACATGATTGGCTCCACGAGGAAGTCCCAGCATCTGGGAACCGCGGAGGGAGAGAGGGCATGTGACCTCCACTCAACACCAGCTTTCCCAAATCTTGTTAGCGTAGCTAGCTGGCTCCGAGGTCATTTCCCAGTTTCCCAAGGTTCGGAGGGAGATTAGCTCCACAGCGCGGCCGTCATCCCAGAGGACGGTTGACAGATTCACAGGCTGATCTGGATTATTAGGACCCGATCAAGAGCCAAAGCTCAGACCCCCGAGCACACCGGCGCACATCACCTCTGATGAAATCAACCTGCATCACTGAATTCGGCCCGCAGCCAACGCTAAACTCATGAGCGGGATGGAATTAGTCCCTTCAATGTGGAATTACTCTTCAGAAAGGAATGCAATTAATTTTTCTCCCCAGCCAGCCCAGAACAAAATGTGTTTCAGTAACCTGCATAAGGAGTTACCTCACAGCTTTGACCTCCAGTCTCTCACTCTGAAGGCCTCTCGTACCAAAACGTTCTGTCAGATTTTTTTACATTTTTTTGCAATGCATGAAGACTATTTATAAAGACTTAATTTTTAAACAATTTCCGACATTTATCAAACATTTGCATATTAAAATAATATAAAAATCCTCTCATACTGATGAAATAAAATCATGCTCACATTCACAACTGCAGACAATGTTAAGTCAGCCGTTAAAATCAAAATGCATGTTTTTGGACTGTGGGAGGAACCTGGAGAAAATCCACGTATACACACATCCAGGTCTACATATTGGTTCTGCTGCACTGCTTCTTTTTAATGTGGCTGCTACACATTTGAGGTTTTATGATTAGAAGTTTTTGTGAGGGTGTTGAATGAAACAGCACAGTGAAAACTGCTATTGCCAGTTGTTCAAGACAAAAAATCCTGGATGCTCAGCCTGTGCAAGAGAAGCTTCATTAATTTCATTTATGGATAAATCAAAATGTATGAAGAGTTTCTGTGACAGACGTCCTGCTGTTAAATTGGCAAAATGCTGCGATGATGATGTGCATCTTAAATAACATCAAGTGGCTAAAATGGAGTACTCAATAAAGCACTAAATTGGTATAAAAGTGGATAATAACAGTTTAACTTTCATTATATCTTTTATTTGAAATGTGATTGACACCCCTGTTATAAACCTCAAAATGTGGGTGTTAAATGAAATAATCCATTTTATACTCAGGTTTCTTTTTTCGTTTTGTCTTGTTATGAAAGTGTAGCACTTTGAATTGTACCAATCTGCATGAAAAGCATTTTTATTAAAATATTGTTTTTGTTGTGACTGGGTTCTTCAAACAAAAGCAGCTTTTCAATATCAACTGGTACTGTTACTTCATGGCAATAATGACAAACTATTATCAGTTTCAGTGAAAATAACCATTGTGGGAGTTTTTTTCTCAATATACTATGATAAATATGTAATATTACCAAAGTGAATAGTAAGAATTTGATTAGTTTAATACAAAATACAAAGTTCAAAAGACTGACAAAAAAGTAATTCTTCTGCTCAAATCATTAAATTCTTTACAAACCACACATCTGCCAAAGTAGATCCATTCATCAAACCTCATTAAAGAAATGAATCCTGACGTGAAGACACATGCACGCACTTGCACACAAGGGCACACGCACAAACAGGAAGGTGAAGTTCTGATGCCTTCAGGAGGGAAAAGCAAACTTATCCTCAGAGTGTCCAAAAATAACTGGAAGGAAATAGGTTGAAGGGCCCCGCGTGCAGGTGATGGCAGTGCGGCTGAATATTTGTGAAAAAGTTATTTAGAAGCTTTTGTGGTTCTGCACTTCTGCACAGATAAACTGCCTGGAGCTGTCTGAGTGCTGAAGGCCTGGAAATGGAATGATGAACCGAGACGGAGATTATGAGACCGGCTGAGAACTTCTGCTGCAGGCTGGACACTCAACAACTGCCCCACTGATGTGGGGTAATTATGGGTAATGTAGTTTTGATACGAGGGAAAATCAGTTTTCTTAAGATTCTGCTGAAAAAGTGTCCACATTTATTAGTTGTATAGTCTGGAAATTAACTTGATTAATATAAAATGCCATATTATATATTGATGTTCTTAATATGTAACAGCACTAAGGCTTCACAATTTAATTTAAATGTATCATATCCACACGCACAAAATACGAAAAACTGATACAACAGGAATTATGTGTCAATGTATAAATTCAATATGAATTTGACATTTGAAAAATGATTTCAAAAAATCTGAAATGCTGTTTGCATTTATTTTTTTGCAAATTATATGATTGCAATAATCAACATTATCGCCATTATACAGCCCTGAATGGAGTTATATTTTCACATGATCAATATGCAGATTTTAATGGAACTTGTGACAGTTTTACATAGTTTCTAAACTTTTAAAACCCATCAAACCTGTGTCTGAAAAGTTACCAAACTGTCTTTCATTCGATTAAACTTGACAATGATACATTTCTGAGCATGAAGAGGGGACACAAGTACACAGGTTTCACTGCTTTTGGATTTGTAGAATTAGTAGAAATGCCAACATTCCTAATATTAACGTGAAACACATTTTTTCTTGCCTCTTTTCTCACCTTGGCGATGCATTTTGTTCCAGGACGCTGAAATGTCAAATCTTTTTTCTTTTGTAAAAATATGTTTGAGAATAACAGCGCTCACAAACAAAGCTGATGTGATAACTTGAGGAAAAAAAAAAATCCTCATTCCATTCTGATGATTGTATCACAAAAATATAATTTTATGTCATTCTGGTCACTTTGACATTTCCAAACATATGTTGTTCCATATAAAAGGGTCATAGTGTTTATACTTACACTTAAATCTCCATCATTCTTGAAAGTCTTGAAATATTTATCAAAAGAAACCAAATGTAATATTTTTCTAGCTTACTGAAATAATTGTTCAAATGTGACCAGTGATGACAGACATGATGCATTTTCAAGTTTCACGTTATCTGGAGTTTCCGCTCTATGTAATTCCGTGTCTCTCCACAAGGTGGTACAATGAGCCATTCCAGTATAGAACCAGTGGTTCACTTCAAGTTTGGTGGTTAACTTTTTTTTTTTTCACTGAATGTTGAGGATAAAATCACATTATTACACAAGATATAGAAAACACCCAGAATGTTTGAGGTATGACCATAACAGGGAATCAAAGAGCAGAATAAACTAATTAAAAAAAACCTCCCATTACCGCTGTTTCAGTACCCTTTTCCCCAAGAGAGAAGTTATTATGACAAATGACAAACTAGGTGCGTCTTCATTCTTGACTTCTATTCTCCTCTATATGAACCAGCAACCCACAAGGTTATCACATACCTGCCATTCAACCGAGGAGTGTGCGGTCAAGGGAGAGCTGAAACAAAGTTCGAGAAGAAAGATGAAGCACCTAATTTCTAGTGAAGCTGCTGTAGTTTTAGACTGATGGAAGCCTGCACTGAAACACGAGTTATAAAACCACTGTGGGAATTAAAGAGGGCCGTCACAAATGCTCATGTAGGAAATGAAATAAGGAACCATGTAAGAAAAAAAAAAGATAACTACTCCACTGGAGCAACTGACCTCATAAACACCAACATTTGCACATTTTTCGATCCCAGTTTGAACACGTGATGCAGTTCATCACAATGCTGCTGCTTCAGGAAGTTAAGAGAACACATTGGGACTAAATAAACCGAGAAACAAAATGCTTGGTACTTCAGCAGAATTTAAAATCAAAGATGGTCATTAAAAACCGTGATTAAAGGCTTCAAAAGGCTTCAAAAGGCTCAACACGCACAAACTATTCCAGTGAAAATATTCAAAAGCCTTAAACTAAGAATTACACCAAATCCTGACAACATTCAGAGTGGGGTTTTTTCTACACAAGTCCGATTTACGTTTTTTTGCTTTAGTCGACGGGTAAATATCCCGGGAATCTCCCCAGCTGCTATCCTATGCACAAACCTGGCATCACATAAATCTCACATCCCTTAAACTGCTCCGGGGAGTTTCAGTGAAAAGCATTTCAATCACTGCTCTATAAAGGATAGACTCATGCGCGAGCATATGAAAATAAACATCAAATGAGCGAGTCGACTTTGATTATGCTTTTTAATTGATGAGATATATCTGAACAAGTCTGTCGATGCTACTTTGTTGAGCTCATGACGGATGATATCAACGGGACGCCTGGCTAGAGTTCATTCATCATAGAAAATATAAAAACAATGAAAAGATATGGGATGGGCAGGACTTTTAAAAACCTGGGACGTGTGTGTGTGTGTGGTTACTGCGGTACTTTGTGTGTGTGTGTGTATGTGTGTGTTAGTGTTGAGGTGACGTCGTTTTAACCCTTCTGAGAACGCGTGTTGGGGTACAGACAAATTCAATAAATATAAAAGTCAGACGTGTCATTCATAATTAAACAGTTTGGTCAAAGGAGAGAGAGAAAGAGTGAAATGTTGACACCGTGACTGTCCATGAGGAGGGCCGTGTGTGTTTCATAGTCATGTGTGTAACACTAATACTGTTCATTGGTCCACTAACACACACACACAAAATCACCCACGAGGAGAGGCACAAGAACCGGTTCCACGAGATGCCCGGTGGACGTTTGGAGTCTAAAAGCAGTCTGCACCAACAGTTCGTCAGACTCTTTTTGCCGGGGTCTGGGCTCTGGCGGTGAACCGGGAGCAGCCCGAGGCGGCGGTCACACTGTGGGGTTTTTCCCTGCCACCGTCGTTGTCGTCGTCGTCTGCTGCTGGAGGTAAATGGGCCGCTTGATGCGCGGTTTCCTGCGCTTGGGTTTGCTCTTGGCTTTGGTGAGCTGGACCACGAAGAAAGAGAGGACGACCATCGCTCCCAGGAAGGCGAACACGGGGATGGTTTGCCCCACCTCTTGGTTGTAGCGGCCGGGCATTATCCCTGCAGAGAGGGAGGCGGAGCTCAGCAATCACCTTCATTTATTCACTTCATTTCATCCAGACAGGACTGATTCCTGCATCATTAATCTGATGTTCATGTGGGTCTGTGAAGGTGTTCTTTTTTATTTTATTTTTTTTTAGATCTCCTATTATAAAGCTCTTTTCAACACTTTCACATGGGTCATATTGGTCCAAAATGTTTTATTCAAAGTTTATTGTCCCAAATCCCAGCCAATTGAATATTGGATCATAGGAGCTGCATTCAGAATCTGCTGCGTCTGTGTGAGCTGGACTTGCTTCGCCCACACATGCCCATTTTGGGAAGAGGAGGAAGTACTTCGTCTTGCGGTGCGCTATAGCAATTTCACTCGGCAAAGTTGCTTAATTCTGGGAGGGTCAAAGGGAGGGCCTACCTTGATTGGGATTGGCTAAACCTTCCAGATTAATTATGGTACTATCAAAAATACCCAGAATACAGTGGGTGATTGATTCTAATATATACAATTTTAAAGAGTCTTTGTGTTCCTTTTTCTCTTTTTGAGGCTGCAGTGTCACAATCTGAATCTCCATATTGTGAATTATATTTGTAATGTGTTTAAGCAGCTTCAGTGCGAGTGGATCCCACTGCAGGAATCAGTCTCTTTTAATGACCTTCAGGAAGTTTTTCAAGGTTAACAGATGTCACAGTCTCTTTCTTTGTGTTAGCTCCATAATAGACTGGTGATCTTTGACATTTATGTTTCCTGCCTGTCACTATAGGTTTGCTAAGATCACTGAACTGAATATAGCATTCATGTAAAGTGGAGGTGGCGGTCCTCAGTTACCTCCGGGGATGTCCCAGGCGCCGCTCTCCCCGGGCGACAGAGGCCTGACTTGGGGCCGGTACGGCCTCACGTTGGGCAGAGCCACTTTGTCCAGGTCCACAGAGAGAAGCTTCTGGTGCTTCCACAGGTTGCTGAGCACAGAGGAGAGGAGGAGGAGGAGGAGGAGAAACACACAGAAACAACAGGAAGTGAGAGGGAGAGCGTGGCGGCAGCATGTGTGGAAACGTCTGTTCTGCTTCAGTTAGTTTGAGGTTTGTCTTCATTTTGCACCGATTCACTCTGATGACAGGTTTAGAAACAGAACAAAAACAAGAGTGCAAAAACAACAGCTTCAAAGTTCCGCACTCCTACTGGGACACTCTGCTCTTTCCTCCGTGCAGCTCTCTGATTGAGGGCACGAATGATGAAAACCTTGGCAACGGCAGCGAGCAAAAAAAAAAAAAAAAAAAACTAAAACGCACTGCGATCCTTTTCAGTTAGAAACCATGACTTGTTGGAATTGAGCGCGAGTAATAAAGGCTGCCACGATAAAATAAAAATAAAATACATGTAAAAGAGCAGAAATTAAATCTGAAGGAGATAAATGATAGTATAATACCTGGGGGCCGTCTCATTGAGTGGCTGTGGCTTTGCCCAGGACAGGTGAGGACAGGCAGGCAGTGGGCGGGGCTTCGGGTCTCCCAGATGAGCCTCTAAAACTTTGGAATAGCGGTAGAGATGGTTACCTGGAAGAAAAGAAGGAATATTCACGCATATTATCATTTTAGTGGAATGAAGGTCTATGTTTGTTCTTTGGCGTCATTATCAAGCAGCAAAGTTTGACTGAATTCCTGTATTTTTTTTTTTAAATGAAAATAAAAAATATCTGATCCATAGATCAACAATGAAATGTGTAAGTAGTTGCATCACATCAACGTTTACTAAAACACTGAACTTGTAAAAAGCAACTGTAAAACATGGATACATTTTGGCGGCAGCAGGATCTTCCTCGGAGTAATGAAAGAAGCATTTTATTTATACAAATCCTCAACTTATAGCATTATTGTAGTAAAGTTTGGGGTGAAGCGAGGATGTTTTTCCTGTAGTTTGCAGAGTGAACCTGACAGTAATAGTATTGATCGCACACTTTTGCAATTAAAGGAAAAACTATAAATGACAAAAAAAAAAAAAAAAAGCGTAAATAAACAAGTACGCCTTTGGCAATTGTTTTGATGGTTTCATTCATTAAGTTCTTCCTTTCTGCAGGACACATCCATGCCTAAAAAGCCTAAAATCTGTGAAGATATAAAACAAACCAGTCAAATGTTCACATTTGAAGCACATTTTACTTAAACAGTCTAAAACTTATCAAAGCAAAGAATTGCACTGAAAGCATCAGCCCCAGTGTAATGAGACTGATGTCGATCCTCAAGATGTGAGATTTCTGCAGCTTTCGGTGAGCAGGGACCAGAAACACGAATCACAGCATCAATTCAATTCAACTTTATTTATCTAAACACTGATGCTGGAGTAAAATAATGCTTTTCTCTTTACCTTCCAGTCTCTGTGGCAGTGGGTGCTCAGCTCCTGTGGGCGGGGCCACTCTGCTGTGGGAGTGGCTGAGGCTGGGAGGGGTCATACTGTAGGAGGTGTACTGAAGCAGCGCGTCGAGCAGCCAAAAACAGTCTGGGAGGGCAAACGAAAAGGGATCAAAATGCCAGTGGAGGTATGATCGCACAGTAGCGATTAAAAGGCGACATTGAAGTTACTGCAGGAGAAACTCAAATGTGTATCAGAACCAACAGCAGCGTTACCTTTCTGTCTGTGACTGTCGTCTATACAGTTGGAGTCTCCGTAAAGAGCGATACGACCTCCCCCGTCTGACGGAGTTTGGTACAGTCCGAGGATGGGAACTCCCTCCACCACCGCGGTTTC
>OMNM01002912.1:0-10497 GCA_900302745.1 Parablennius parvicornis | reverse complement strand
CTTTCCCTTTTGTTCCTGCTGTCTGTTGATGATATGCTGCAGCTACCTGCACACACACACACACACACACACACACACACACACACACACACACACACATACACACACAGTTTTAAGGCACATACACATGGAATCATCTGGCGGGGGGAGGGGTATCCTCTCAAACGCATCCATGTTGAAGGCTTCTCTTGCTGCATCCGTCACACCAACCAAGACAAACATATGGTGCACATGCCAGGCTTGTGTCTGCAGATATTCACCCACAGATGTTTGGTGATGAACGGCGTCTCTGCGTTGAAACGGCTGACGAGCGCTTGCTAAGACGCTAATGTTTTATTTCTGTTGCCTTCAAGCCGCGAAGGATAAAAAGCGGCTGGGAACGCTGGTTTAATTGCACCCGCGGCATGCAACATACATTTAACATGAAGCAACATGTGTCAACAACACCAAGAGGTGTTCCAGATTATTTCCACAGAGATGTGTCACATCAACACATATTGTATTATTGAAAACTGTTACTCTATAATAATAATTAAAGAATACAATGTGTCTTGTGACATTGCTTTTTGGACCATTTGCATGCATTTGTGGGATGAGTAGTAGAGCTGTGTGTGTAGGTTTTGACAATGCCATTTTTTTTTTTTTTTGCCCTTGTTTGATGTTGTTTGGTGAAAAAGTCAGTCCACGTGGTTGTGTTGGTCTCTCTAATCCGACAGGTTGTTGAATCGGGTTGAGGTCAGGATTGCCTAAAGCACCCAGGAACATGCTCAGGTCTACTGTTCATCCCACAAATGCATCATCCTTAATGATATGGCATTACTGAAGACATAAATAAATAGCTTTTCCATTGTATAAGATTTCCAATAAGCATTGTTGCAAAAAAGAAATCTACCAAACACACATTTTCTTACTATATGTATCATATTATGATTATATACAGTATATAAATATATTTACCAAATCGTGTCTCTGTGACCCGATACCTGAAAGGTAGGAAAAAGGTCACAAACATGAGATCACTTCAACCACCAAAATATAACCAGTGAATGTTTGAACGAAAGTGAAGATAAGATAAAGCCTTCACATGGATTATAAATTAAATGCAGTCATGCTCAATCTGACCATCATTTAAATTGTTCAAATTGGAAAAAATAAGCACAACAAATTCCAGGTATGCTGACTTTCCAAAAACATGATGAACCGATGAACAGACAAAAGAAGAAGGTGAATGTGCTGAAGCAGGATAATCAACGCAAGTTACATGTAGACATTTACAACTATACACTTTCACACCAGCGGCACTTGTTATTTTCTTCTTCGTGACACTTTTTTGACAGATGTGCCAAAGAACCTGATCACATGACAATGTTTCAAATGAATTTAGCACTTTTTGTTTCCTAACCAAAAGTAAATGTTTCATTTAGTTTAAGATTCAGAAAAACGTTATCACTTATAAGGTGTTTGTAGGTTTCAAGTTAATTTACTCAATCTTCACTAACAATCACTAATCGGTGCGTTTCAAATATTTTGAGTAAAAATATCGAAATGCGCCCGTCGGATTAACCCGGCCGCAACTAAGCGGCTACGTTATTTTAAATATAGCGGGCAATTCGAGAGTGACGATCATCACTCCCAATCAGCAGACGACTGCGCTTCTCGCTCCTCCTCACACACCCGTAATTTAGTATAGATTATGTTTTCCTTTATGGTTTAGCTTTTAGTCTCAAAAAATAAGTTTGATTTCAAAGGATAAATAATATAAATTCACACATGGGATCTATCTGAAGTCACGTGTTAAGCAGCAGCAGACATACGTGATAAATATATTCATATTTCTTCTCCAGACATCACAGTAATTCAATGAGACAAGAACATGGACTTCTTATCTCTGATCAGCCATCGTGTGAGAAGAGGTTTTGGTCGAGCTACTGTCACTTTCCTCCTCTTTACCACTTTCTTTACTCGTGTCAAACCAATTGCGCAGTTGCTGCTGTGGCCGCTGTTTCTTTCTATTTTTTATTTGACGAGCTGTTTACCCTTTTTTGTTTTGGCAGTTGCACAAACATCAGGGGAACCGTTTCCGTGAGATTAATTCTTTGAAATCATGAGGCATGTGACAGGACGAGCTCAGTGAACACAAAAAAAAAAGGTTGTAAAGATACGGATATCTCTATATTATGAATAATTTGTCTTTTACTGTTTGAACTGTCACTTGCCATCTGTTGGTTTTCTCCCTGTTGTACGCGTGTATAATCCACCTCCTAATTACTCATCCCTTCTACTTCTTTTTAATCAACACGCTCTCATGTTTCACCACAGCGTGGTCATTTTTCTCGTAATATATTGCCATTGCGTGACTGCCTATCCCAAAGCGAAGGCACGCGCTGCTTATTGGCGGTGACATGTTAAAGCAGCTGTATTTCTCCTGCCGTTTTCGCGCATAAATAATGCAACATGCCACACAAGTATATTTGCCCTGCTGTTTAGGATAGCGTGACAAGAAGCATGAGCATCAAAAGGCTAATGGGATGAGCCCATATTTACATCTAAAGAGGTTTAATAAGGAGAGAAGTTAATGACAGGGCAGAGGGCCGTGTTCTTTCTGTATTATCAAATATGTGGCCATTACTGTCGTCCTTTCACTTGGAGGCCAGACAGCTTGTGGGGAGAAGAACACTAACTATATTTTACATTATTCATGCTACATTTCCTGGTGGCTGCCTCGAACACTGTTTTGTGGTGTTTAAATCAGTTTGCCAGTCCTCCGATGGCTTTAAACAAACCGTGTTCCCCATCCAAAACCTCTGCCCTGTCCCACGAGCTGAAGCCTCGTCTGGCAGATTCCAGAACCACGAAGTAGAGGAAAAGTGGCATCTTGTCCACTCTGGATCATATCTTGCTAAAGTGTGATCTAATGAGGAAGTGGAGAAGGGGCGAGCCATCCTCTCTCTGTGTCTCATTCACACGCAAAAAGGCTTCAACCAGTTTGATGTACAGACGAGAAGAAACGCTACAGAGGACGAGGGCCAATTAGCTGTGCTGTCATGTGTTCCATACAGCTGAAAATTTGACGCAACCTGAGCTCTAAACAAACTTCCACAGCTCAGAAATACCGTCTTGTGAATGCCAGGGGCCTGTTTTGGCTTCTCCACAGCAGGATGGAGCACAGCTTTCAGCGCCAGCGCCGTCTCAGCGTGCGCCGAACACGAGATTGATGGCATAATCAACCACATCTATTTGAAGCCGAACTCTTGCTGGCAAATTATTTGCTTTGCCAAAGATGTGTGTCAGGCCACACAGGAAATCCTGAACTAAAAACAGTCACGTAGTCAGAAAAAAAACACGCGAAAGGAAGTTTTCATGTAGCAACCTCAAGAAAATAGCAACTACATTTTGGGACAGGGTTTTCCAAATCTATTTGGGAATGAGGACCAGACTTGTGAAATAAAGGGATCGTCAATATGGCTGGTCAGTCAGGTCCTCACTCACCAATAATTGTATGAAATCACCATGAGCTGATGGGAAGCCTCCTTTTGCACCGCACATGATTGGGAAAAAAAGAAGAAAAAAAAAACTCCTCAGCAAATTGTTAACACTTCTATAAGGTTGTCAGAATTATATTTTCATAATTGAAAAGAGTATCAATAGAATCATTGTATTAATTTCAACAATATGGCCCTGATTACATGACAGCGGTCGACTGAAAACTATTCAGGAAAGTTGAGCATTTAGACAACAACGTTTTGAAAAGAATTGTACAAACAGAAACGGCAGAAATGCTGAAAACAATGTTTTCATGTGGAGACACTTCCTGAAAAGCATATTTTACGTTGAGGCAAACCTTATTTTCTTATTTCTGGTAGAGTAATGAGAATCAACAAATGTGAGGTTTACAAAGAAAGTAGCTTTAAGCGATGCCATAACAGAAGAGCATTCAGTGATACAGCACTTAATTTTGGAGAGCAGCGTATTGAAGTGCAGAAGCAAGGATTACAAAACCAACACCCACATCAAACAACTGAATTAACATAACAGCTGTGATCAAATATCCATCTGATTACAGAGCCTTACAATTGTAGACACTTTGATATGTCACAACCATTGCTAATATCATTATCAATGCTTCTGTTATAATTGAGTGTCCAGTTGACCATGATGGGACGACATTATTTCTGCATAAGATACTTATGGAACCTTCAAACATGCATGGAATGGAACATATATGGTATACAAGACATTTCATCTTCCTCTTCAACCAATGACTTTCTGAAATAAACCGAAAAAACTTTTAAGATACAATACCTAATTTTTTTAAAATGACATTTCATGTGATTCAAGCTAAATAAAACAGGCACATCGGTGACATCAGTTGTTATATTATTGAGGTTAAAAAAAATATTATTTTTTTTTTACCAGAGGTGGCCTACATCATTAAGAATGACAGAGCCCTAAAAGCAATCACCATGTTTGTGTGTACAAATCCTGCATGATAGTGCTGATTTGGGAAATGTAGTGTATAATTGTAATTCATTATAATGCGGCGTACAGGTCGCTGCAGCCCTAGAACAAACATCTGCATTACATGCAGAAAGACTGAAACAATCTGATGTAAAAGATGCTATAAAAAGTCAATTTCTGTCTTGATAAAGCAAGTGTAACATAGGCTTTTATAAATAATAGAAATATAGGCTACCTCATGTTTTTGTTCAGTCTATGTCTATATGGACAAATATGTGAGCATTGACATTTGCATACCTGCACAGAATATATTTGTGTGCACCTTCCAGGCAAGTTTCTTTAGCATAAGCGTCACCATTGTGCTGTGTTTAAACCAGAACTGCAATCATTGCACCGTCATTCTCTCCCACTTGAGGAACTCAAAACATGGATATTTACCAAAAGGTCACAGCAGGAGGACAAACAAACTAATTGGTTACGCGTTGTATGTGGCCACAAATAGCCATAAATTGCTTTGCAGCTCTCACCCCGTGCTTAGGGTTTGGTACAGAAGGCAGTGCCAGCATAGCAGAATTCCATCTCACCCTCCCGGTGACCAAATATAACTACACTGTCTTGGCTGCTTGTTGTGGTAGAGGATTCACACTCTGAGGGTAGTTAGCAGAAGGAGTAGGAGGAGGATCTGTACATGTTGTGTAAAAGTCTGTTGGAATCTGGTTTGAATTGTTGAATATTCAATGGTTTGGCTCTTCAGCAGAGTGTTGCTGGGGTTTAGCATCTCTCTCTCATGAATACGTCAACTCTGCATCCAAAGGAAACAATGCAGTGATGCTGGATATGACCAGAAGCAGCAGCTTCAGATCGTATCAGAACAATAAAATGGCCGCAGTCTTATCAGTCGCATAAATATGATGTGCCATATCTACACCTCCTGGACAGCTCAGTGCTCTGCTATGAGCAACATGAAGTATATACACAGTAAAGTGAGCCTTTGAATGTAAAGTGTAATCCAAAGAACAGATCTCTTCTTGTCATCTGAACAACTTTTAACTTGACGCTGTCTCTGCCAACAGTTTTTCTAAAGCACCGATCCCAAATCGGGGGCAGGAGGTTACCGGTCACCTCTTAATCCTGTGTTTTCCTGATGAAAGAACGAAACAGCGGGTAAAAACTGTTGTTGTAGAGCTCCGATTGGAATCCTGTCTTGGTTAATAGCGGGATTATGTTTGAGTCCATCTAAGCCAGCATTGCCGGCTTCTTATTCAGTTATATCCTGGGTATCTCTCGGGTTTTGTTATGAGAGCAGCGTTATTGGATGTGTGAATGTAAACACTGTCTGGAGGAAATGTGGAGGAGGACAGATGCGATCATAGAGAAATACCTAATGTTCAAGGTGGCCCCAAATAGGTTTTATAACATCACAATCAAAGCAGCAAGAGCTGCTCCTGTTTGTGAAGATTTGTTTTTCACTCCTGAATAAACCCTGTGATTTCCAAGGTGCCAAAGTTAATCTGCTTTACATAAATAAATTGTGAAACAGCATCTGTTCCTTCAACAAGCTTAAAATTGTAGTTGCAAAAATTTGAAAACTGCATATTTATTCAGACAGCACTGATGCACCTGAACCTCTAAATGAAATTTGAACACAAGCTTTCGTTTTTCCACAAATGTATTGTGGATGCGAGGGTAACAGCTCATACAAATTAGCTTAACATTGTGTGGTAATGAACACTATGAGAAGCGAGATAAAGTAGTCATGGTCATGTGATAGTGGCATGACATGAGTGGGTTTGGATTCAAGGACTCGCCAATGGAAGATCAGAGGAAGAATTTCTATAAATGAATCACATTCATGCAATTAGTCAGCTGGAGATGACGTTAGGCTCAAACCAAAGATCTACTGAAGCTGGGATTCGCCAAGATCCAAGCATCCACAGAGTACTTTTGAGTGTCTCACTGCACTAACATAAATCAAGAGAGAAGTCAAAACTCCTGGTGTAAATAAACTACTGTCAAGGCAATGTGTAAATATTATACACATTATACACATCCTTGAAAAAAAGATATATATGAGTGTG
Organism: Parablennius parvicornis; assembly: GCA_900302745.1. Lineage (NCBI taxonomy): Eukaryota > Metazoa > Chordata > Actinopteri > Blenniiformes > Blenniidae > Parablennius > Parablennius parvicornis. Next base: position 3,961 of record OMNM01002912.1, on the reverse strand, counting down.
TCCAGCAGTGTTTGACTTGGCTGTAATATTTGAGCAAATCGGTCAAAACTGTAGCAGAGGTGATCCAGAGGGCTCAAAGGAAAGTGGGTTAGGAACCAGTACTGTCGAGGGCCTTTAGAGAGGAAGCGTGGGGCAGTGGTAGCCCACAGCTTAGAGAGACAAGCGATTAATCAGAAAGTTGCTGGTTCAAATCATGGACTGGCAAGAAGGGATGGGGGAAGATTATGGTGGGGAGAAGCTTCTGCTTTGCTGCACCATGATCACTGCCACAGTGGCTCCTTGAGCAGAGCCACTAAAGCCCAAACGCCCCAAGGAGCCAAACACTGAAAGACAAAATACTACTCAATCACACTTTATATATGATTTTTTTTTTTCTTTCTTGAAATGCATAAGTCAACTCGTCTAAGGACTGAAGGTTCCCTCTCGTTAACTTAAAAGTTTCAAAAAGATGTCCATTTGTAGCCGAATACTCTTGAGGTCTGAGTCAGCTAAAGAGAAAAATCCGGTTCTGAGTGAGCATTTCAATTGAGGAGCTAATGTAGTGGTACCGAAGGGCCGCACACACAGAAATAGGCATTCCCAAATGTCCTCCCTCACGCCCACTCTGTCCATTTCTTCCAAACCACTGCAGAAACAGACATTCATCACAGGCCATTTGTGCAAGCATGTGTGTCCTAAATGTGTGTATTTCTTCCAGGTGCCGCGTCAGATCTGGTCATGAGTCTGACTCACCTTGCCTAAAGTAATCCAGGGTCATTGCCGGGGGCAGGAGTCCTTACACATGCATACAAGACCATTGACAAGTGGCAGTTTTTGCTTGATGGCGCACATACTGTATGTGGAAACACTCACCCAAAGGAATTTACTCACACTCACGAGCACCAAAAGAGAGAGCGAGCTAAATGATTTAAAGAACAGGAGACCTGGAATAGCCCCCCAAAAAATGTTGTATTTTCCCTCTTTTTGAGGCCCCTCGAGGCATTTTTTCAAAGGATGCTCAACTTTCGCCGGTACACACTTCCGGCCTGCCACATCACATCATGACAGCAAGCTGTGTAAAGTGCATCCCCTGGAAGGCGTGCGGTGCATTAATCCAGCGCAGGTGCACTCATGATTAACTGACTGGGTGTTATGAGACAGAGCGGAACAACCAAGGAAAGAAAGGTCATAACACTGTTGGGAATGAGAGGCTCTGGTTCCCGGTGCACCACTTGAGCACTTCCAGAGTCTCCTGCAGGCCCCCTTTAAATGGGTCAGCACGGGCCTGCAGAGCCCAAATCATCCTCAGCACCTGCAGCAGTCTGTAAAATTACCTTTATGTGCAAAAAAAAAAAATAATATCTTAAATTGACACTTTTATTCATCCAAGTTTGTTATTTAGGCTTCAAAATCTGCCAGGATTAAGATAAATTGTGTTTTAATTTTTTATTTTCTATTCTGCATGAGGGAAATTATCTGTGGTTCATTATAGAGCAAACGCCACACACAAACACAGCTCCTGGCAATTTAATGCCAACGAATCATTTAAAAAAAAGCATTCAACACAGCAAGAACATGCAAACCTGGCACAAAAAAAGCCCCAAGCCCAGACTCAAACCAGTGATTTATGCCTGTGAGGCAAACCACTACACTATCACAAAGTCAATTACTCACAATCAAACGGATGAAATATGACATCTCAACCTGAATTCTCTTTGCAGGTGACCATGATTCAAAGGCATTAATGCAGAGGCAGATCTTTTCGTTTCTAGCCCCTCGGACACACTCTTCATCAGATTCAGAGAAATGCTTGAACACTGAGACTGTGAGGGGAGAAAAATATATGGTTCAGCGTTTCCCCACCCTCACAAGAACAGCACAGTAATCAATTCCGTTTAGTACAAATCCAATGCACTTAAACCTCCAGTGCGAATAACCAGAGGCTGCAGAGCAGAGGTACATTTATCGATAAAGCAATTAATTCAAAAAAATCCCTCCTCCTCCTCATCCACCCCTCTCCTGACTGCCACCCCATCCGTGGAACATAAGGACACCATGTACTGAAAAGTAACGCATTACAAGTCACTTACAAGTTAGTTCCTACTAATTTCTTTCATTTAATCTTTTTGGGGTTTTTTTTTTTAAGAAAACTGCAAAAACAATGGCGTAAACTGAATATTTGTCACAATCTGGACAGTTTTAGGAGGAACATCCAACTTTATTCAGGGTTTGGTTTGTAGAAAGCATGACAGGGCTGGTGGACGTTGTTTGCATAGTGGCGTCACTTTATTTTGGGTCGTGACTGGAAAAGAGCTGTAACGTCATTTACGACAACAAGCCGCTGACTTTGCGCTTCAGTGCAATTTTAACAGGCACTGGGTGCGCACCAGTCGGTCCACCGGGAAGCGGGCAGACCGGAGCAGGAGCGATAAAGAGCATCCACAGAGCCGCTTTAGGTGACACCTCCGTCAAGTTAGACACTCGAACTACGAGCAAGACCGGAATTCAAGCTTTCACTTTTAGTTCACAATCTTATCTTCAAGGAGACGAAGACCAGGTGAGTACTGAGCTGGAACACACACGTGTTGACGCTTCTTTTAAATACTCTTCACTCGAAACGAGATTATTGTGCGAAAACAACGAAGTGTTATTGGAAACATGTAGATGTTGACTTTATTTTGAAGTCGACCACCCATGCGGGCTCCTTATTTTCCCTGGCTTCACCTCCACTCGGTCTCAGTCTCAGAGCTCGCTCGGCTCGCAGAGACGGCAGGATGTGGAGAAGAGCGCTCCGACACGTTTTACCGTCTCCCGACATCCTCCCTCGGTCACGGCGACTCTGATGGGCGTTTTTATCCTCCTTTTACCGTCTTCGACGCTCGGATATTCTCGCAAGCCACGAAATGAAGCGAATGAATGTGAGCAACAAGAAGTATCCTGTTGTTGTGCCTGTCTCCAGCATCACTCGTAGTCAAGTACTCTCTGTGGATGCAGTGCCTCAATGATGTTTTCTCTTTTTTGTTGTTGTTGTTGTCTTTTTGAAAGACAAAAACAAGGATTTGATGTAGTGATCAGTAGTGGACTACCCAACTTTTCCACAGCTTTTTTGTTGTTGTCTTTTTCGAGGTTTTCCGACTTTGGAAGAAAGATTTCAGGATAAAACCAACTCCGGAAAACCAGCGACTTGTCATCTGCTCCCGGCGGAATAACCATTCTTAGCGGTTATCCGCCTTTACAAGCATCTTCTCTGGGGTGGGAAATACGGCGGATGCTTGGCCCCCATTTTTCTTTTTCTTTTTTTTCTTTTTTTTTTTGCTCGAGTTTTGTCTCGTCTTTGTTTGTCTTGTTTTGTCCCACAGTGGCATGAAAATTCATGAATGCGTCCAAGGACATGTAGCCTATACAAAATTACGCATGCACCGTGACGGTAGTAGGCTGTGCGTAATATCCTCTTATTATATCCATACCACATGAATGCAGTAATAAAACACATTTAGAGTCGTTTTCTGTGTTTGGAGGAGGTTTAGTATTCATCCTAACTGGTTTGGTGTGTGCGTGTCGGTGTGTGTGTATGATGGGCGATATGGTCATGGCAAGGTGGACGAATAGTATTTTGAACGCAAAGAGGAGAAAAAAAAACCTTCATAAAACCCAGTTTTGTCTAAAAGAAGTGTATCATTCTGCAATCTGGAGCAAATATGAAAACATCTCTTGCAAGTGCTCGCCAACATTTTGTGCTTCTAAAGTTGGCAGCAAATTCAAAACACATTAGAATCAGCTCCATGCCTCTTGCCATAATTAGCGCCTCTTGTGTGTGGATGGATCGGGGGGGAAATCTGTGCGCAAACATGCACGTCTGTGCGCCATGTGCCACTAGTGTGCGTGCGTCTTTCGTGCGCTCTAACGTTCTGCGCGCATGTATATGTGTGTGTGTGTGTGTTTGTGCAGCCACGCTGGAAGTCGCCTCCCATGTGGCCGTCGG
>OMNM01002911.1:11250-23059 GCA_900302745.1 Parablennius parvicornis | reverse complement strand
AATGGCTGACTCTTGCAATCTAACCTCACAGGCAGTTAATCAAAGTTGCATGTACACGACAATCCATCACGTCTTACACACACATACAAGTTATGTGGATGAAAAAACTGCAGACTATCATGGTTGTGAAACCATTCACAGATACAGAAAGAAACAAATCTACATGTACATCTGAAGGCACAGTCTCCTAGAAAAAGCAGAGGTCAGTGTTTATGTCTGTGTGTGCATCCCTCAGTTTTTTTTTTTTGTTTATTTTTGCTGAGTCATTGCAATCGTGCGTATATGTAGTGTATAATGATGCACAGGGATAGAAGTGGACTGACAGCATTGAAATGACAGGCAGGGTGAGATGGGGATGAAAGAGCTTGAAGGGACAGCTAAAGGTTGGTTTTGTTACAAGGATATGGCTCCTGATTTTCTATATCTTTCTGTTATTGTCAACAAATCCCTTGAAAATACCAGAACAACAACAAATATATCCTACTAACAAGCACCCTCTGTGTTTCCAAACCCTGATTTAGCTGAACCGTCTGAAAACTATTAAAAACACATCAGTGAACCATGGTATTGCACTCTGCGACATGTTCCCTCATCAGGGAAAATATGAGCATGGCAGTTTATTTAGAAACAGCCCTGCAGACTAATAATGGCTATCATTTGTACAGTCTCAAGAGAGAAGTTCCCATAAAAGGCCAGATTATGGTCCCTGTGAACTAGTTCCTTCGATGTGCTGTCTGACCACATCAGAAACCCAACGTGTACTTATAGTCGTTCCAAACAGTAACACCGAAGAGTGGAATGAAAAGCCAGCCTCTGCAGAGAGGGAACGGAGACAAGATGTTGTTAAAAACTGGGATAACAGTGCACATTTTTAGTAATTTCTCTGGGGAGGCATTGACAGTGTTCCATCAAGCTGTACACATAAAAAGTGGCTTCAGAGTTGAGGGGGGATAAAGGACACCAAGAAAGAGAAGAGGGGAAAAAAGTCTCTCTGCCATGTCACTTCTGCAGAGACAGTCAATCATGAAGTGAGGTGGGTGTGAACGTCAGATTGCCTGTTTCAGAATGTGCAGATTAACGGTCAACACCTCCTGTTCAGTTTAGGATAGGTGTTTAGAGACGGGGGTGGGCTTTACAATCTATCAGACCCTCCAATATGTATTGTAGCCTGCGTATAAATGCATCTAAAAACAGATGCCATTGCCCATTGGTCAGTTTTGATTACACTGCTTTTATTTTCTAGTTGTTCAGCACAGTTAATGTAAAGTTAAACCTTTTGAACCTGGCTATGAAAACACCTGGAACATATGAATATCACATAATCAATGCAAATGTTAAAACACCTGCAGACAGTTAATTATCTAACCATTATCTCTTATTTGCATCCTTGCATATTACTGTCTCATGCAACTTCATACCCCAATCTACTCCAACCCCCTTGAGAAATACAATATCTCTGATAGGTCCTGGATTGACTATGGGGTCACCTCATACTCTTAGTGTTGGACCTCAGTTGAAACCTGCCTGAGAATCAGGAGTTTGAAACTTTTTTGTTTGGGCTCTTTGCTTAAACCAGAATCGCCCACAAGGGCAAGCACTCCACAACAGGACATTTTGATTGTATATTAGCCTCCTGTGTTGTTGTCAACACAGGAGGCTAATATCATAAACTCACCACTATAAAATGTAGTCACTCGCTGTTAGCCTCTAACTGCTAATGGAACTATTATAAAGTTTGAAACCCATGTGATTTACGAATGACCCCTGCATTTCATTTTAAATCTTAGGTACATTGCTCTGTCGCATGGATGTTTTTAGACTGCTCCAGAATGTATTTATTAAAAAAAAAAAATTTAATTTCTAAGTGAGCAATGGACTGCTATTGTTATGCCATCACCATGATTGACAGTTCCTATGGCTAATCAATGCGTGCCTAGCATCTGTACCAGTCAAAATTTTGCATGTACTTTTGTGAGAGGAAGCTGTGGTATGAAAAAAGGCCAGAACGAGCTCTATATATGATTTGAATTTTTCGAAAAAAATTGAATTGATTTAAAGACAATTTAGGGGACACTGGATATGCGAGAATAACGACTGATAAATAATGACTCCTTTAAGAAGATTGTTAAAACCCCCCTCAATTTTTTAAGACTTGGTGGCACATATTTCATTATATTTTTAAGAACTTTCTGCAGTCTGATTGAAATGAACCATATTTAGTCCCCTGGCTGGAATGTTAATGTAAACTTTAGTGAAATGCAATAATGACATGTACTAAGGCTATATTGCTAAACAGGCATTACAGAGAACTGACTGGATAGTGCTTATTAAATGCATGACACAGATTTAGGACACGTGTAATTTAAATATTAACAACAATAGTAAAACCAAATATATTCAAATGTATCTAGTTGTGTTTGTAATTGATCTGTGGACAGTGTGTTGATCTGCATGAATTTGCTCCATCATGAACTTTATATAAGTGCAAAATGAGGCATTTTCAGTATGAGAATATACAACACCAGACTCATGTTGTACTGCAAGGAGCTCTTGATCTTGGCTATATGGGGGAAAAAAAATCTTGTAGCTTTTTTTTTCTTTGTTTTTTCAGTAATAACTCTGCAATTAAATCATCTTTAGAAATGTACCTGTGACTGTACTTCAGCACTCATTGGCAATGGGAGGCTAGAGTAGACAAGTATGGTTATATAGAGTAATTGTGTGTAATGGCAGGGTAATAGTATGAGCGAAGACAGAGTTCCATTATTTAAAAAGAAAATCAAATGTATTAATGGTAATGACAACTCTCAGATGTGTATTGCTGTATTGAGATTACACTTTGAAAGGGGAAATCCAGTTGGTGCTACTACTACTTGAACTATCAATCTTTACTAAGCTCTCGAGACCTACCAATCAGCTATTTTCCTACTATCCTCTTTTTGCTCAGGGATTTCTTGCCTAGTCTTAATATTAGTAGATCGTGGAGGTTCAGAATCACAAAATCAGATTCTTTAGAGAATGCTGATAAAAATTTAGTATGTACTTTGTTCTCACAGTCAATCAGGATTTCATTTCAGAATCCCTTTGTCATAGCATATTATTATATGATCTTGGACTATTTTATTCTTTCATATTGTGATGTGTGTTTTGATTCTGCACTTGAAATGCATTAAGGGGATGGATAAAAAAGGTCCACTTTTTTTTATTATTGATCGAAGCTGTATAGCCTGACTATTAATTGATCTTAATGTTTCTGTCAATGTTATATTTATTAATATTTTCTATAAATTCAGTTTTACTAATCTATTTCTAGCCCCCTGCAACCCCAAGTTGGATAAAGAGGTATATGGATGGATGGATGGATGGATGGATGGATGGATGGATGACTAGACAGACAGACAGACTCGATTAGATTAGATTAGATTAGATTAGATTAGATTAGATTAGATTAGATTAGATTCGATTAGATTAGATTAGATTAGATTAGATTAGATTAGATTAGATTAGATTAGATTAGATAAGATAAGATTAGATTAGATTGATGGACGAATGGACAGGCAGGCAGATGAAGAGATTGTGCATGTATGTGTCTATAGTACTGCTTTTAGCTTGCTTGCAGTTTTATCGCATACTTGCAGACTACACACACACTCACTCATGCACACACACACACACACACATTTACTCGATGGCTAAGATATATTAGCACAGTACCTGGTTTTCCTGCCTGAGGGCACACTCCCTCTATTGACTGGCTCTAATTTGGACAGAAACCCCCAGTGTCTTAAAACAACTTGAGGTAAAAGAGAGTGTGAAGCAAAGAGAATGAGACAAGTGAGACAGAGAGAGCGACTGGAAAGCTGCAACGCAAAATGAGAAGCACAGAGGACTGAAGGAGACAGAGAACAAGAACAAGAAAAACAAGCAAATGATGCTTTCCTTTTGTTTAAGTTTTATCAGGCAGCAGATCGACTTCATAACAGAATATGTTGAAGTAATGCAGCTGCTTCAGTTGTTTTCCTGAAATGGCAGACTTTTACATTAAAGATACATCAAATTAAAGAATGGAACATTCAGAGTTTAATAACAATGTGGAGTTTGATCTGTATTTGCTGCTCATGTTGTTTTTGTGATTTAAACTCAAGAAATCAGTGTTTCATTCATAAGCCGGGGAGCAAAATACTTGGGAAGACGACACGTTTTGAGTGACATTTTTGTTCACAACACAAAGATTTGTACACATGAGAGAAATGCAGTGTGGCTATGCATAATAGTGAGACTTTTGAAAAGCGGGGCAGCCATTGAAGAGCCAGCTGAAGTACCACTGAATTTTTTATGCCGTGATTTCTGTGACCAGACAAAACGTTTCAATTTGGACTTGTACAGTAAAAGCATGGCATGAAAACTGCACATCGTTCGGCAGTTGCAGTGCTACATCAGCCTAGTGAGGTTATTTCAAAAAAAGAAAAAGAAAACAAGATCCGACCTTCTTACAGTCATTCGAGGCACTGCTGGGCTGAACGTCCTGCATATTTTCCCACAGACTGAAAGCATTTACCATCTTGACAGTGTAGATTTCCCATTTGTATGCTTTATATTTTCCTCTCTTCTCTTTATTCTTTTATCTGCCTTTTCCACTGTTTTTATGCGTCCCCTACACGTGCCCTCACCCCTTACGATCTTTTTCATTTACTCCTTTTCTTCTACTCTGTGACCAAATGTTTTGGTGAGTTGCTATTTGGTGACAAATGTATTCGATTTTGCCTATCTCCACCGCTCCTCCTCTCTGTCTCTGTTTCTCTTTTTCTGTACAGAAAGCGAGGTATTCTCCTTAATCAAAGCATGTGCCCCTGAGCTAACCCAGCAAGTTACAAAGTCCCATCATCATCATCATCCATGGGAACCAATCAATAATTCAGCATGGTGCCCAATGGATCACTATGCATGGAGATATTTTAGTTCGGCCCTGTTAGAGTTAGAGGGCTCTCATACATAGGAAATGGAACTATTCACTGAAGACCAATAACAGGGAGTAAATGGCAAATACAAGCCTATAATCCCCAGTTAGTGCGCAATAGTTCTAGCCCAAAGGCTTTGTGGCTTGCAGAAGTTGTGTACTTTGTCGAGCAGCGTTTGAAATGCAGACACAGTAATCGAAGGGATTTGAAAGTGCAATGGAGCAATCACAAAGACGGCTCCCCGGGGGGCACACAAGATAATATGGGGGCATATCAAAATCCTGTGAAGCGATGTCTTCCTTCTGTTGTTTTTTTTCCCCCTCTCTCCCACTGTCCCCGTTGTCAATTTATGTTGTCAAGCACTTTTACAGCTGTTAGATTAGTTAACTGTTTTGTTCATTGACAAAGCTCTTTATGTCCTGAGTACTCAACTATGATGGTCCGAACATTAAAAACAGGCATTTACATTGTCAGGCAATTAGATTGAGAGAATTTAATTACGTATGTTTGCACATTCAGAAACCAAAAAGTTGAAGCCTTTTGCCTTCATACATAGTCAGACTAGATTGACACGTGGATAAGTCACGGGAGCTACTAGAAGTCAGGGTCTGCTGCTTCTCACTTTCTCTGATGATGATGAGAAGGAGGAGGAGAACACACCGCTAGGCAGGGACCAGGAGATTCTCATTTGTTTAACTGTCAGCTTTCTGTGAAATGCTCTTTCATAGGAATCATAGCATACCTGAACATGTAGGGATGCAATGTTGTCTGCAGTGGCCGCTTATGAAAAAACAGCCACTGTTCAGGGCGACAGAGAAAAAAAAGATGCTTTTCAGATGTTCACCCATTAAGAATCTCTGCACTGGCAAAGAAAACTTATTATGATTGACAATCTGAGCCTTGAAAACATCACGGCCAACATCATGTCCAGAGGGTAGCTGCCAGCACGCATAAGGCTTCCAGACAGCGTGATGAAATCAGTACAAAATTCAAAACAGTGGTCGTGGGTCTGTTTGCCCTGAGGCAGGAAACCCAATGCAGCTCTGTATATCACCCAATAAAGACCCGTCATTTGAAGAGGATGAGGCGATTTGCATTCCCAACTTATATTCTAACTGTGAGGTGAGTGATTGGCACCACAAATGCAAAGATCAGCCTGAAGCAGCTTCCAAACTCAGTATTTAGTTTTTTACCATGTTTAGAGTAAAGTTGATATGAGTTGCTTTTTACAAGGGCTAAAGTAAAATAGTTTTGTACAGTCAGGAAATCAGATGAAGTTGCAGATGCTGTGACACCCACTGCATCTAGAGTAGCTCAGAGTTGGGACCCTCTTTAAAAAGGCGGCTGACCAGCACCGCTCCAAGTAAACCGGGTAAATAGTGGGACAGCGCATCAGGCTCTCCACCCAGGACCACCCCCTGTCCACAGAATGCTCAAGCCTCCTGGTGCCTTCCTCTACTGACATCTAGCATATTCTCTTGTGTTTCTGAGTTACTCTCGGATTTTTTGATTTTTGAATTAGGCTACTGTTTTGGATTCGCCTTCTGAATATTGTCACTTGGTTTGTGTATAACTTGGTTTTGATAAATTAACTCTTTGAACTTCCTTGACAGTGTCAAGTCTGTATTTGGCTTCTGTCAGTGGTTTCTGACAGTTTGATAGTTGAGATTCTCCTGTAATAGCAATCCAACTTCAATATCTGTCCATACAATTGTTGTTAATGTTTATAGAGTATTGTTCTCTGTGCCGATGTGTGTGTGGTTCCATCACAAAAACAATCAATCACAGTAACTTGTGACCTGGCATGCTAACTACATATTTTCCTGCGTTTCTGCCATTTCCATAAAATTTACAGTATTTTCAAAACCATGCTGTGTAAAGACAAAAATGATGCATTGTCCTCTGTATCGCTATCACATAAATGGGGCTTAAACTCATTCTAACAAGGTGTCGCACTTCATCACTAACAAATAGAGCATTCCAGAACATTAACAATAAGAAAATAAACAAAAAAATTCAACATTTGTTTTGAATATGAATTTCACATGTCAGACACTGGTATTTCCATTCTAAATTTGGTGCTGTTTTGATAATGAATATTTTTCTAATTCATTTGATTTTATTCCATATAACACTAGAAGGAGCCTGTCAGTCGCACCCACAAGTGAATGTTTTTCTGTTTGTTGCTTCCTTTATTTCTAAGGCTAACTATATCTTATAATCGCTTCCATGACATTGGCCTGTCTCAAAAGGATTAAAAATTACATTTATCTGAGATGTAACATCCTGTCTGCCATTTAAGTAGCTTCAGTAGCAGTAAAAAGTAGCTCATACACATTAACACAATGTAAAGTAGCACTGTCCAATATAAGATTATATTTTTACGTGATATGTCTTTTTTGGGGGGAGATTTTGTTCATTTGCATGAAGACCAGAGGGAAGGTTATATTCTCCATCCACAGGAAAATGGGCTCAAGATATTTCCAGTTAGCCAGAGGCATTTTTGTAGCTGCAAATTTTAGGGCTCTCCACAATTTTTCCTGTTGCTATATGCGAGGACTTTAAAACAGTTTGGTTTTGACAGCTTCTCACAATTCATTCGTGCCTCTGGATGTATACTATGGCAAGTTGTCCTGCTCTCAAAACTTGAACTTGAATCTAATTTTCTCACATATTTCATTTGACGTTATTTACTTTCATCTACCCATCCAAAAATTGTTTCTGAAAATTGGGGCTCATATGAGATAGTTTTAGATAATGTCATTCTTGCATTATTAGCAACTTTAATCACCATCTTTTCCAAACTATGCGTTGGACTTTTTTAGTTCTTCGGCTGGATATGCGACCTACATAAAGAAGTGACTTATATCTCAAAATATACCAACTGGGACCACTAGATGTCACTGTAGTACAAATGGATGCTGCTACAGTATCAACAAAAAGACAGTCTTTGCTACTATATTTGACGGACATCAAAAGCAAAACTAATCTAAAAACTTTACAATATCAGGCAGAAATTGAGAAACAGAGCTTCATAAAAAGATTCAAAGTTCACTGTGTTGAAACCGGAGAAATGGAGAGCGATAATCCTGGGCTAACAACATGACGGCCAGAGGTAAAGGACCCAATTCACACTCTTATCAACGGTGCAGTTACATCTGAGCATCTGAACATGAATCTGTCTTGCACACAAGTGCAACTTATAACTTTTTTTTCCAACTTCCTGATGACATTTTTGACAGATGTGACTTAAACTCAGGTGTGACTGGTAGTCTGGTGGATATGGTAAGTGGCTGTGTCCCCCTCGACCTTTGGTGATGTAGTAATGATGTTGTTTATTTAATGGCCAAAAGCTGCACTGAGGATCATCCACCTCTACTTGAAGCCTTTCCGATATCCTGTATGTGTATTGTGTTTTCACAATTTGCAGCAATCCTTAGAGAGTTGCCTCACTAACTTTCCTTTTAGCTGCACATCACGGCATCATATTAACAGTTTTTATAACTGTCAGAGTTTTTGATCATATTTGGTTATCACTGTGTAAGTTTTGGATTCGTTGCTTGAAAGGAAAACTGTGTTTTTTGTTCCCTGACAGCTCTCCAATTCATACCACCTTGAAAACTACCAGCCAACTAACATTTCAATTTAGTAAAACAACAATTTGATAATCCAGGTCATACTTACACATGTATTTAGATTTGTATGAATTTTCCTTCTGTGTTATGATTAAACAATATGAAATTGGTTGTTGTGTTACACTTGTGGAGATCTTTTACAAGTGTAACACAAGTACAGACAGATCAAGGATGCTTATGAGTCTATTTGGACTAACAAAGTTGTAGAATCAAAATGATCAAATTAAACACAAAACTCAACATTATATCTGTTTAGATGTCCTACATCATATCCTAGGAAGGAAATCCCCATTGCAGGTCTGAACAGAATGTTTACACTTTCCACTATTCCACTAATATCCTTCACCCTTACAAGTATCCGAGTGTCCACCTGAACAATAAACCAGACTGGTTGGACAATACCACTTTATAAGAAGGGTCAGAGCAAACCACGTGCTCAGGAGTATTCAGGAGTGCAGGGGTCACTCCTGAAGATTCTTTGTGGCAGCATCAAGCCATTTTGTACAAGGTGGTTCACCGGGGAAGCGGCATCTTCACTTTGGAGAGGAAAAGGCTGAACAAACTCATTACTAAAGCCAGCTCGGTTCTAGGAAGCCCACTCAACACAGTGGAGATGGTGGGAGAGGAGAATGACAGCTTAGCTGTGTTCTCTTCTGGACAATAACACCCACCCCATGAAGGACACCCTGAGAGAACTGGGGAGCTGCTTTAGCGACTCCTTCACCCTCAGTGTGTGAAAAGCTTCCTCTCTGCAGCTGTGAGACTGTACAACCAGCACTGCCCCCTGTAACACCCTCCGCCTCATCTACTACAGAAAATTACTATTTGCACACTACAGTTTAAACTTTTGTTAGAATGCAATATTTTGCACAGCAACGTTTTGCACTGTGACTATGTCCCATTGTCAAACTCAAGGTAGTTTTAAAGTGGCAACATGTAGTGGTGCGTTCAATACCAACTAGGAGATGGGAAAAGTTCTACTTCCAAGTGTAAAAAACATCCACCTGAGCGTGGACGAACTGGTAGTTTCCCAGAATCAGGATGAAATGGCAACAATATGGCAATATCTTTAGGTAAAGTTAAGAAATTCTCTTCTTCTGCATGCAAATGTTATTTCTGCTCATTCTTTTAAACATAAATCACTGTACATTTCCATGTAATGCTGCATCCCCAAAGTTTGGTCATATTAGTTGACACATTCAACGAGCAATGTAATCATCGTTTTAAAGCTTCATGGCAACAAACAGCAAGTCTATTTGTAAGAGAAATCTGGATGTTCTACGGGTTACATTGTTTATAGAAGATTATTGGGCATGTATTTAAACTGACTGGAGCTTTGGCCTAAGATGAGTGTGACACAATCTCTGACAGCCTTTATTAGCCTCATAAACAGCAACATTCAGGGTTGCAGCTCGATGTATAGTTTATCCACAGGTACATTTTTTAAGTGCTGGGCTTTGGCTTCACTAGGCCTATTTTGTAATTTTACGAAAAACATCAATGAATAAAGATCATAACCTGGCTGGTTTACTTGAACGTTGATTTCACCTTGAACTTTTCATAAAATATTGTTAAAAAAAATCCATCACTGCAGTAAACCGCTGTTTGATAGACCGTCAAAAATAACAAAAAATAGCAAAACTATGTTGGACCAAAGTAAAAGAATGGCTCTGGATGGAGAATGCTTATAAAGCCGGCACCCTAAATACAACTGAAGTTATTTTGTAATCATTTTAAAACAAAGTGCAGTGATGGCAGCACCGTTGGACATTTACAAACCATTTATAGAGGTATATTTTTAATTCTGTAATTAGGCTAGTGTTGGGGCTCATTTTGAGCAGGCTTTGGCTGGTTTTGTCTCTCAAACCTGGCATCCATGGCTGAATCACTATTAATCTGTGGAATATGTGCTGCTTTTTAAGTGGAGCAGAGGGAAAAAAAACAACAAAAAACAAAAAGAAAACATTTACCGTAAGTACTGTTTGATGTTTGATGTTCTACACAGAAAGAGATATAATTCTACGGCTACTAATATATCACAGAGGTTTTTAGGTTATTTCTGTCCCACTGATTGATATAAAGAGACAATTTAAGGCCAAAAAAGCATATCAGGCTAAGTCTGAGAGGCCTGTCTTAATTTGGATACAGAGAGATATTATTTTGATTAATTCATTGAATTTTGTTCCCATACAAAGGAGACATAGTTTGAACATAATGGAATTATGAGATATCTTTGAGTGAATTGTCTCTCTCCTGGCTGGGCCAAGTCCCCTTTTTTGACAATCACAAAATGATCACCATAATGTTAAAAGCCGAAAATAAAGTCACAGCTGTACTTTATACAATGACAATGTCATTTATAAAAGTACATCCATCCATCTTCTGTACCGTGTAGAGTCACTTGGCATCTCGAGCAAATCACAGCTTACAGTTGGTGAGTGCAGGTTTCCCCCTGGACAGGTGACCAACTCATCACGGCACAGAGACAAACAACCACACACACTCACATTCACACATATAGGGGTAATTCATGGTCACTAATTAACTGCCCATGCATGTTTTCACTGTGGAAAAAAACTATTGTACCCTGAGGAAACCCACACACACATACACACACAGAGAATAGGTAAACTCTACACGTAAAGGCCAAGCCAGTAATTGAACCCATGGCATTCTCGATATGATGTGAGAGCGCTAGCCACTGCAGCCCTTTGAAGTACAGTATTGTAAAAATAAATACCACCTTATGAGTTTCCTTTCACCCATCTTGATGAATGTGATGAGGAGCTTGTTTGTCCCTGCTACTGAAGATGACCATGTTACCTATTTGTACTTGTTATCAAAATTGGGAAACGGGATCTACCAACTGGTAATTAACCCAGTTCTGAGCTGCATGAAAGCGATATGAATACTCACGACAAGGAAAGAAAACTCACTTCTCTGGTCAATAATATATAGAGCAATTATCTGTGACTCCAACAAAAACATTCTGTCCCATCCAGTTTGCCTATTCTGTAAAATGCATAGTTTTCTTTGTGATTATCGACATCACACTGCCCTCAATGGGTAGAAGATGAAGCTGCATGCGACGAACAATAGAAGAAGAAGCTACTTTTTAAACATTTAGAGCTTAAAACAAATGTGTTTTTTCAAGAACATACCCCGTCCTTCAACTCTCTCTTTGCCGAGCCTCTGACTGCACTCTTCACGTACACA
>OMNM01002911.1:0-11044 GCA_900302745.1 Parablennius parvicornis | reverse complement strand
GGAATACACAACACAGTCACACACCTCAGCACAAATGAAGACACAAACAAACTTAAACTCCAAATTCGCCAGGGACTCGTACCTCTGATATGATAAATGGTGGATGTGTTCCTTCTCAACGTCATAAACACAAGGAAACACGCGCACACACCCTCACAGCTGGACAGTGAGAAAAGTGTCGGGGGACCTAATTATGAACAGGAATGAGAGAGAGGAAGAGGTGCAACATGAGGGTGAGAGAAGACAACCGAAGAGCTGAAGTCGCAGGATGAATACAGAGGAAAGGCTTCTCAGAAGCGATGCCATTCAAAACGTTTTTTTACCGTTTCTTCCAAAGTAACGTAAAAAGAGACAAAAAAAACTTTGGATATAACTTGGAGGTGTATGTCCTTGAGAGCTTGGGTCACGTGTTAGCTTCCAGTGCTAGGCAAGTCTCACAAAAATTGTCACTTACAATGAAAAAAATATTAATCTTTTTTTGGCCTCCAGGCCACATTTTTCTTTTTTCTCTTTTTCTTTTTTTTTTTTTTGAAGGAAACAACACATAATTCAAATATATTAATAACTTTTGTTTAGTTGCTGATCAGGCAGCACCAATTCAAATGAATAATAGTTGTAACTTTGTTTCTTTCCCGAGCTCCAAACAGTGATGCACTTTATTGCAACTCAGCGTGGTAGGTTGCTGGAGTTGACCCCAGCTGAATGTGGGTGAAGGCAGGCTACACCCGGGATAGGTCATCAGTCCATCGTAGTAAAAACAAGTTATCAGGTAGCAGTATTTTTCTCTTCGGAAGAGTAAAGGTCTAAATATACTCCCTTCATGCACATAAATTGGTACGTGTGGTTCAAAAGTTGTCATCTTACTTAGGCGTGTTTGTTAAGCAATACAACAATAATGAAGGCAGTGCACATTGTGGGATTTATGTAGCACAACCTTTCTAATCCAAACATTTATAAAACAGGTTCAAAACTGCCTTTAAAAAAGCATTTGTGTCAATAGTAGTAGTTAAAATTTTGAGATAAATAATTTCCAGATGTTTTCAACCTTGCGATTGAAGGTATTTAGAAGCTGTTCATACATGCTTCTTTGTTCCGATACAGGTGGAGTCACGTTGTAGATGTGATTGTAACCACACACTCTAAACTAAACTAAAACTAAAGTATTTTCTTGAAGGGGGCCGTCATTGTTGTTGTCTTACAGGTTCCATTGTCTTGTTTTTTTTAACCAGTAAATGAGTAATATTGCACAATACTGGCCCCATAGGTCATCAGCGGTATTACTCAATTTTCAACGCTCCCTTAAGCTCCCTGGAAACATATCAAGGCACACCTGATATGAACACAGAAGTTGTACAAAACTCTGTTTGTATCCATCTGTATATTCAGCATGGAGACTTATATGTTCCATCATACTTTCAAAATCATCATTTGTGCCATTTGCTAAAATGTATTGAGACCTGACATCCAAAATATTTGTTAAGTAGATATCAGTAAAGGTTTTGAGGCCCATGTGAAAAAGGCAACCGCTAGTCTAAATCAAGTGTCCTGGGAGTCCAGTCACTCTCAAGCTGCACCGAAATCAGTAACTGTACAACTTTGGAGGATATAAGATAGAAATTACCTCAGTGTCGCAATATGTTTGTCTTAAAAGTTGTGATTTGCTATGTCTTTCTTCTCAAAAACGTGGTAGATCTTGGTACACTTTTCATTGAGTTCATTTACAACAAAAGCAACAGCAAATTAGCTGTGGAAAGTCAAACAGTTTGACTCTAATCTTGCATATAGTGTTTAAGAACTCAGGTATAGTATGGATTGTGTAGGCTATGTTATCTAAACTGCATAGGAATAGAGGAAGACTCTATGTAAGTTACTAGAACATAATTGAAACCCAAGAATAGCTTGTAATGAAAGATAAGTAAAATTATATCAAAAGTGATCAAGCAGGAAAGTAAACTTTGGTGCCCTAACTTATCTGACAACTGCCAAGTCTTGATGGCTACTTAAAGAGAACTTTAGAATGTTCCATTCTTCAACCCTTGTAGCCACAATTTCGATGAAAACATGAGATGCATACTAGAAGGAGTTTAACTCAGAGCGTTAACATTTTAACTTAAAGTTGAAATGATGCTACATAGTGGGTGCGGCCGCCAACATATCTAGCCAATCAAAGCTTTCACAGCTGCATCTACATACTGACAGGAACAGGACAGAGAATAGACTGTCATCTTTTCGGCAAAGTGTTGTCTCTCCTCTTGCATTGTCAGTTATTATTTAATAGCCAGAGAGTTTTGAGTGGTCTCCTCTACTTCCTTCCACACAGCATTTTTCTCTGGATTGGAAAAAAAGTTTCACCACATTTGAGAGCTCTCAACCAAATTCATGTGGAAACTCAACTTCATGGAGAGCAGATGTTCTTGCGTGGCTGTTTTTCTTAAACCTACTGTGTATTTTTCAGCATCTGAAATGCAGTTTGAGGGCGTATTATTCTAAAGAAACCAAATCAGGTGAGCCTGCATCCCACACCAGCACAGAATCTGGCACTGTCGATCCACACACACACACACCGGCACGCACGCATGCACACCACCTCAAACAAATAGACTGTAATGCTGTTACCGCGGGCCCAAATATTGCCAGCTCACACAGCTGATGAAATATTCTCTGTTTACTCTCCTCCAAATGTCCTGCTAAATCCAGAGTGTGTCTGTGTGTGTGTGTGTGTGTGTGTGTGTGTGTGTAATTCGTAGATCCTGAAATAACACAACATAGTGAAGGCCACTACCTTAGGCAGAACAATATTTAGAGTGATGCATACACAGATACAAACATGGGGTGGGAAGCATGACATGATTAATACGTTCCCCTGTGCTATTGGCTGTTTCCCCAATAAATATAAATCCATGGACACGTGGGCTCGTTGGTTAAAAAGGTTGATTGAAATTCAGTGGTAATTCAGAATAATGCATCAAGAATAGGTTCTCCGTCAAATCTGACCTTTAAACCTGATCTGAACCACGATGTTTTGTGCGAAATTATGTTTGTGGAAATATGCAAAAAAAGAAGAAAGAGAATTAATGACTTATCTCTACTTTTTTTTTTTTTAAATACTATAATGGTTTTGCATTGAGCCAACTTATATTCCTCTACATAAGACTAGGGGGAAAAAAAAAAAAAGCTCCAGCAGCTTGTAGTGGGAAGACTACCAAAGCCAGTGGAATACAAGTTTTTGGTGATTAACTCATCTGGCACTTGGACTGGCACAATGAAATTAACAGGATTATCCCATACACGAAGCCAGACTGCCTTACAGGCAAGCTAAAACAGGCGCACAGTGTGACAAAAGATTTGTGAATACAGCAGGGCCGTGGCTTTGGATGCAAATTTGGGAAATCTGCTATCATGCTGGGACTGTAATTGGAGGCTCATTATTAGCGTTTATCACTGTTCTATACATAAGAAATTTCTCCATGCAGATGCCTGCAATTAAATTTCCAAATGAGGACTTGTAATTGATGGATGCATCATGCAAATATGTCAGCGGAATCATCACACTTCATGAGTAAAAGGTCTCACCAACACAGGACAAGCTGGACACCACAAGAATGATTAAGTGATTAAGTGAGATAATGACACTCTTGGCAGATTAAGAAGGACTTCAAAGACATTGTAAATTAAAGCTGAATTCTGCCTTTTCAACACTCAAGTGTTCCTGAAGGAAACCCCTGCTTTGAGTAACATCATATAACTCTCACCTGAGAGGATTTGTTTGTTGTGACAGTTGATGTTGGTATCCAGCCTGGCTCATGGCTCCGTCAGGCTACTGCTGCTCTCTAAGTGGTTACAGTGAAGGTTAGAATATGATACGATGGCCTCCGGAAACACTGTTATTGTGGAAAATATTTCCGAGTATCCATAAATCATTATGCCAATTTACAAGAGCACTGTAACCACAGGCAAAACTTTAGAAAAGCTGCATGCACAAGTCTTTGAAATGAATGGAAACCCCCCCCCCCCTCCAAAAAACAACTAACATGCTATAAAACAATGTTATAACGTTGCTGAGAGATGAATACCATACTGTCCGTGGACATATTGAAATCTGAGCTGAGTGACTTTGCAGATTAATCAAACTAGGAATTCAAAGTTGAGTTGGATTCTGTGTTAGGGGTTAAATTATATGTGAATTTGGGTTTATTATGGATTCTATCGGTTTCTTCCAAAAACGTATTGGGGTTGTTAATATGTGGTACCAAATGTAAATGTCTCAATGGACTGGGTGTGTACTCATCACCCAGTGACGAGCGAGAGATGCTCCAGTCCTCCATGAATCTAAACTGGACATTTTCAATCCAAGCATGCTGATAATTGACTGGTGTGATTTGTAAGTGACTATATAATGCTTACAATTTAGAATCTCCTTTTTGCAAGTTTTGTATAGTTCACAACAGTTTGAGAGAAGTCTTTTTTTTTAAAATAAAAGACATTAAACTATAGCAAACAATATCTAACAAAACTGTAATCCTTTGCTTGTAATGTGATAAGTGACAGTTAATAATTCTCATAAAACGGCATTTGACTTAAGACAAAACTGAAGTGTTTCACAAGTAATGAGCTACATTCCTATGAATGCTATTAGCTGTAAAACGTTGAGGGCCTCTGAGGAAAAAGCCGACTACAAAGCTGACTCCAATAATCAAAAGCACAACGTTCAACTCCTGATGCAAATGTAAGAGAAAATGTGTTTTCCTTTTTTTTTTTTTCTAATTTCCTTTTCAATTTACCTGTTTTTTATTGCACCTACGTTTTGCATTATCTAATCTTCCTGCTGAGTGATTTTGAGATTATTTGAAATGCTTCTAATGCAACAACTCATTACCAATTACCCGAGTTATTGTGGCTTTGTGAGTTTTCTGAATGGGATTCCTCAACCAAAGCAGGAAATGTGACTGAAAACACCAAATTGGACTTTAATGAGTTTGATTCTGCTGTGTTTTCTGTTTATGAATTGCATCCTACAATGAATACATTATTGTGCAGCTTCATGAGAAGTTTGCAAACTATGATATTGTTTTATTTCTGCCTATCCGCATTTATCATAACACAGAAAGACTTAAGAGAAAGGTGGCTGTTTAACTCTTTGTCTCAAACGAAGAGTTAAACACCTGGGATAGTGTTTGTTGTTGAAACTTAGAGGCCATTGAATGGTTCATGGACTGGGCATGATGCTCAGAGCAATGTGCAATTCCAACTCGTTTGTTTCCAGAACCATCAGAGTCTCCTCTTATGAGAAATGACCGAGCCAGACGAGCATTAGGAGATCGATTGGAGGACTCTTTACACTTGTGCTCCCTCTCGTACACACTGTGTGTTTCATGCACATGGACGCATTGACCAACTCCCTCACAAACACACACACACACACGCACACACACAAACACACGCACACGCACACACACATACACACGCACACACTCTGGCTGCACAAACTCTGGCTTTCTCACACACTGTGGAAATCAGTCAGCAGAGCCCATTGCTTTGACAGCAGACATATGAGAACCAGACGCAGAGTGTGCCGGCTTATCAACCATTTAGCAGCCGATGACCTGTGGAGCGAACGGCCCTATCATGATAAAGTGTCTGAACCCTGCACATTCAATTACAGGTCAGAGGGCAGCGCGTACATCAGCATGCAGCATCCATCACCTCAGCTATTGATTTCCCTGCGATAAGTGTGTATGTTGTGTATGTGTGTCGAGGTCTGTAGAGTTTGTGTGTGTGTGTATGTGAGAGGGAGAGAGAGAGAGAGAGAGAGAGAGAACTGAAATGACGTAGTTTATTGGCAGAGTTGAAGGATAATTTACTTCAATGTGCTTTAATTAGTGTATAATTATCTAAAAAAGGTAAATGCAACTGGTCCAAACAGACAAATCCTGAGTGCTCCTTTAGTGAAGACTCTTTTTGTGCAAGTGTGAACAATGTCACTCACACCTGAAGTACAGAAATTGAGACCTTTTGAAAAAACCAGGTCTCATTCAGCTTCTCGAAGTGGGGTGTATTTCAGATGAAGCTCTTTTAAGGTACTCTCTATCTCTGTGGTTATGCTTTGTCATAAAGTTTAAATAAATCACAAGTTTTTCATTATTAAACCCAGACAAAAATATGTTGAGAAAAGTCATTTTGAACAGATATTGTAATGTATTTTTTGTGGGGAAAAAAAAAACAAAAAACTGTCTATAACTTTCACAACAATATCGTGTGCTGAGATAAATATGGTGCAATGCATGTCAGATGATAGTAGTGGTATTTCCTCCTGCTGAGAACTCACCAGCAGCTTATAAAATCTTTAAAGGATTCAAAGCACAGGCAGAGATTTCTTCATTGCAGAGTTCAACAAAGATCTGCTGCAAGAATGCGGCGCTTCTGACAACCGTGACATCCTGTGTTTAGTCTGTTCAAAGGTCTTTTGTCTGTGCTGTTTTCTGACTACAACAAAACTTCAGTAAGAAACACTTACACTGGCTGACTGACTGACACTTGCTTCATTAATGATTTTTCCTCATTTGTTGGATTCACCTCAATGTTCAAACCCTTGTGCTTCCACCGTGGGCCACTGATACAGCTTTTGTGGGATTCATCATATTATTCTAAATCTCGTTGTGACAGCATCTCTAGTTTCAGATGATTTACACGGATGAAATCAGCATTTTCACACGTATGAGTACAGGCTGAAGTGTGAGCACAGCAGGAATCAAAGACCTCTAAGTCACGACTTGCATCAAAAACACAGTATTCCTGCAGCAGGGTTTCTTCAATTCACGAGGGATTTCATCTTGTAATCTGATGACTGGATATGAGCCTAAGGGAGTTCTCAGGATGCTAAAAGGCCCAAACTGTAATGTCACATACAATATATGACACAGCATTTAGAGGCCAGAGGTTCTATATCAACACAGTAACCCAACAGTGACTGAACAAAGAACATTCTGCTATATTTTGTTGCCACTGGTTCATTTAGATGACTGCAAGAAGAGACAGAAGATGCAGGATTCAGTTTCGGTCAGGATTCAAGAATTTGTAATGTAAGACGGTGCAAAATCATACGCACCGGTGGGGAAATTGAAAACAACTGCACACAGAGAAGATGACTACCAGTATCTAACGTCGTGACCTGTCCAAGGTTTACATAATTCAGTGCAAGAGAGTTTCATCTGTTTTTTATATTTTCTGGCTTCTGCCAGAATTCTTTTTTTTTATTAGTGATTTGTCTTTCAGTGGAACATCATTTGCTTTCATCTCTTCCTAAATTGAACCATATCCTGTTGAAAAGTACCTGCAGCAACCCAGCTGCGGTGGAAATGTGAGCAGCGTATCCCACAAGCTGAGAATTTACTCATGGTGGTTGGTGGCACGGCGTGCGACCAATGAGCGTGCAAAGCTTCATGCAGCGTAGGGAGAAAGTGTGCAACTCGGGCTGTTTTCTGTAGCAACAATTTACTGATGCTCTGTGAATGCATCACATGTGTCAGCATACAGTTTTCAAGGTTTCACAGCACAGCCTTTCCAGGACAACAAGGCAAGTTTGTAAACATAAATTAATCAGTATGAGAAGTATAAAATATTTCTTTGCACCACAGTTAAAATCCTCCATCCATCCACTTTCTAAACCTGTCTTAGCCTACCTCAGCTAAAGGCCAATGGGCAGGGTCACCCTGTACGAACTGCCTGAGAAACCACTAATACACATGCAAACATGTAGGGAGATGCACACTTCAAACAGAGAGGCTCTGTTGGTAAGCAGCTTTAAACTTAGACCCTTCTTGTCATACCGCAACAGTAATAATCAACCCAACAGTGAGGTGGTAGGAAGATGCTATAAAAATGAAATCCATCCAATAGCACACTGGGAAATAAATTGCTCGCCCTTTGCCCAGCATTTCCTTTCTGTTAAATTAACTTAGACGAGATGTTTTATGCAACACACAAGTTAAAAAGCCACTGCAGGCCGATTCCCTGCTTCCACATCATCTGTGATTTCCTTTTTTTATCTGATAACTGCACCTCTGGCTCACATCAACAGTGCAGTATTTCTCCCCGGCATCATTCCTTAAACGTGAATGTTAAATCAGCCAAAAGCAACATTTCACAGAGACTGCCCCTCCCACATGCCCATCTTTTTCCTCCTCCCGCTGATCACTTTGCTTTTCGGGAGACCAATAATCACTGAGAATATCACTGCTGCAAGCCATTAATCACAGCGCCCAGCACATTATTATACATGATAGATTTTACATTGTTCGCAACATCTGAGGCTGCAGCTCATTTACTGGTTATTGATCACCTATTGTTATGAAGGTTGGGGAGCCAAATTTTCCGGCACTAATGAAGAAATTACCTTAGCTGGTTTACATTCCTATGTTTTTGTAGGACAATAATTCAGCATACTTTATCTCTGTGCATTTACTTATGTAAATATCTTCCTCTAAAACAGGAGCAATATATTCTGCACACTGGCACACGCAGACCTGTACCGTAATTCACAAATTCATTGGCTTCTTGAGAGTGAGAAGATTTTAACTTTTACTTTAATCTTTCTGGTACGATAGAGCTCATGTTTTTCCAAACCAGATGAGACAAACCTATATGTGTCCGGTCATAGACACTTACTTCAAAGAAATAGAAACTGACAGCAAAGAGTTAGAGCTACAGTTGGTGTGAGAGGCTCTGCTATTTCTGGGCACCCGCAAAGAATCTAAGCAAGAAGTAAGAGTCATAAAAGGTGAAATAATCAATTAAACATGGATAATATTGGACTTTAAAGAAAAACAAGGCATGGGCAGGTCTGACCTTTCATTCTGCAAACACCACTTGTTTTTACTCTCGTTTTACACCTGCACAGTGAAATAGTGCCAGGCCTGGAATGCACAGGGGGTCTGTTTTTGCTCTAAAGAGAATTTAACAACAGCGAGATTAAAATTCCTAATGAGACGCCTTGAAGGGCTGGAAACAATTCTTATTTGGGGTTTTTAGCTAAACCTGGTTTAAACCTTTTAACAGAGCCTGACCACACCAAAGGATTAGGTTATGTGTGGCTCCAATGCAGCCTTATGAGCACACAAACGGGTGCAAAGTAAAGGGACTGTGACATCAGTGCTATGCCCGCAACGTACCTGTGTTTGAATTCAACACAAAAAGAAAGAATTTGCAGTAATGACACTCTATATTCTCCTGGAATGTGGTTTTATAGCTGAGAGTCACCCGTAATACAATCCAGCTTTGTTGTAAGTCCATATGATTGTCTGTGTGCTCAGCATTGCCAATTTTCATATTCGTATTCTTCTCTGTGTGCATGTGTGACAAGTTTTATTTCAAAAACAAACAATAGCTCCATGTAGCGGTTTGGCATGCTCACTGCATCGTTTTCAGCACACAACTCTGCTGTGTAAACGCAAAATTCTTCTGAAACGAAAATGCAAAAATTTCCGCCTTTTTCCCTTAAATGTTGTGGTGTAAACAGGTTCTTAATCCTCCTGCCAGGAGACAGGTTACATTCCGCAGGATGATGTTGTTTTCCCTTTTTGTAGCAGTTTTACCTAGATATCCAGATTATTTTTCTTTTTTGTCCAAACACACAGTTTGTAATAATTCACACTGCTGATTCGCAGTGATGAAACTTTGGTCTTGAGTTTTAACATTTTTTTTGGCTTGCTCCCATAATACAATAGTAGAAATATAAAGTGACAGATAAGCACTCTTTTATTAAAAATCAAGGAAACACAAGGGAAACACAAGGGATGCAGGAGACCAAGGGAATATTGAGAAGTGACTGAATCCCAGAGAACAAGGGCCAAACATCCCAGAGATACAGTGAAAGAACACAGACAAACTGACAACAAAACATGGAACTATAATGCCCAACTTAGTGCCGTCACCAGGTGAAGACATTCACTCTCTCAGGCACATCAGGGCGGGGAGTAACAATCAGATACAAGGACTCTGAGGCCCCGTTAACACGTACACAGGTACTTTAAAATATTGAGATATTTGTCTCCCTTTGGGCCATGTATTTACACATAAACACAGCTATGTCACCACAAACGATGATTCCTGAAAACTTCGGCCACAAAGAAGATCTGGAATTAACTCTTTGTCTCTGCTTGCACCTATATCGGGGTAAGCGGATATTTATGTCACAATTTTGTGACGTGTTTTTTCCAGGATTCTTATTGACTGTCATGGCTTCATGCTTCTTGTTACACTGCCCCTTACATGTTTGGCATGCTCATAGTAGCTTTGACCGAGGTGTATGTGCAGGGCCGTGTCGATGAAGATCATTTTGTAAACGTAGAGGGGGAAATTATCCATTCTTGTAAAAACCTGGGTACGTGTAAATGTGGCCTGAAATGACCAGACAGCATGAGATTTTAAGCATAAATATTTCAAACTAAAACACACAAGACAGAAAATGTGCACTGTGACAGGATCAAGCAGGTATTGACTGCTCGATGGGCTCATTTTGTTGATCGATTCAGTTTAAAATAGCTAATGACGAATAAATGCGATGCCTAGATTGGCAGCTGCTGTGGTTGGAGCACTTGTTTGCAGTAGGAGCAAATTATACTGCAGAACCTTGTTACAAGTGATTTAACCATATTGTCTCTGGCTTGAACCCTGAAGTGAAAATGATTCAGGACCAGGTGTCTAATTCAACAGTTTTTTGGATGATTCCACTATAGAGTTCAAAGGCTATTCCGACATACTCAAAATTACATCATCTGTATGACGAACTGTGGTAGACAATTAGGGCATGCAATAAAAGGGGAAAGGGAGAGAACGAGAGAGAGAGACAGAGAGAGAGAGAGAGAGAGAGAGAGAGAGAGAGAGAGAGTTGCTGAAAAACACTTACAAGCTCAGATGTATGGATTTGCCCATGTAGCAGTGAGTACGTCAGCAGTTTTCCACATCAGCAAATTCCTTCTGCAGACCACGTGAGTACGTCACTCGCCATCGACATGCAGGCCTGGCCACTTCCTACCTCATCACACCC